>JAWDJV010000017.1:0-69405 GCA_033119285.1 Teratosphaeriaceae sp. CCFEE 6253 | reverse complement strand
CCTGCCATTGACTACGCATGGTGGTGACGGGAAGAGTTGCCGCAGACGTTGTGCTGCGGCTCCACGCCATTAATACCGCCTATAGCGAGGTGCCCAGGCGAAGAGATCCGAAGACCGAATTTCTCCGCTCTTTCAGGCTGTGCTGGTCTTGGTCAGCGTCAAGGCGGCGTCTTCTCCCGACTTCATGAGATGACTCCGATCGCTGGTGCTACGGCAGCGCTTTCATTAAACCGTGGTGGACGAGTGCCACCTAGTCGTGAACCCTAAGCCTAAAGTAACATCAGTATGGAACCGCGGATCCTGGCGTGCAGCTTGTTCCCCTTGGACTAGAGAACAGTTGAGATTGACGGATGTCGGTCAATGTCATCAATATGTGCCAAGACTCTTTGCGTCGCGCCAGATCGGTCCAAGATGTTCAGGCTGTAGGTATTATCCGACAGCTTGCCGTGCTTCGTAACTCGCAATTCAGTCTGCCGGCCTTCCACTCGATGTACTTCGAAGTCGGCGTGGGCGTTCTTGAACGGTAGAGCTGGTCTTTTGTCAACGATATGACCTTGTCCAGTGGCACTGCGACGGCACGGAACAGTACGTGTATTCCCATCATCGGCCACAACCACACGACCACGACACCACACCATCAAGTAGGCATTCGGTCACGTCGCGAAGCATGGCCGATGTGATTCTTCTTGACTAGTCAGATTCATCACCTGAATGATAGATCTGATCTCTGACGTGGACATCAGCAGTGACTTTGTTTCGCGTTCGGGGCACAAAGTGACACCACGCTGCCTTCTGGGTCATTATCGATGACGAGTCAAAGCCACGGAAGCTGCCATTGTCGAAGGCAACTTTCGTCTCCAAGGCCGGCTTCTCCACTTTGTGGAATAAACGTTCGTTGGGAACTATCAACATTGGTCATGAGCGCGAACACCGCCTTCAGTTGCGTTCGACTTCGCGCTTGCTATCGAGCGAGCCAATCAGTGGAGATAATCTCCTACAAGCCCGCCAATGACGGATCATTGAAGATCCCAATTAGTCCATAACGGTCATGACCAGCAGCTTGTCCCTCTGTTCTTGAGTCTCATGCCCCACTTGGGCTTCCCGCCGAGCGCGGCAGCTACTCTATTTTCGCTCTAGCTTTCTCTCGCTTACCTGCGACTATTGTCATACGTGTTTGACTGCAAGTCATAGACTCTGCCTGGCGTTGTATAACATGCCGGATGGATTTGCGGCTGACAATGATGATCTCGCTCAAGTTGCGAAGGTACGCTGTGCTGAGGTCCAACTTTACCGCAAGACAAGAGCAACGGCTCATCACCGCAGCGCAGTGGTATATATCGTAAAAGTGGTACTGTCTATGATGGTTGGAGAGGTGAGATATGTCGCTTAGAAGACGTCTTCCAGTGATTTCCATGGCATTTACGGAGTCGCCACCAGCTATCGCGTTATGATTATCTTGTTAATCCACAGTAGCTGTCAATGGTGCTGTAGAGCCTCAAAATCGCGTCATTGGAAAGCATATTCGACTCTCGCTGAATTATGGAAGCAGTGGTTGTTTACACATCTCCGTGGTCAAGACCAGGCATCGTGACTCGGTATTATTGTACATAGTGGCGTCTCTCCAGGCGGTGATGTTTTCTAAGAGTTGCAGACGATTTCTTCCGCGTAGCTCGATAGTGTGTACGTGCCTGCATAAATTCTGCTCCCTTCTGTGGCGATAAAAGAACACGTCGAAAGGCCGGAAATGGCGCGCACGTGCATACACGTGACAGATGCTCTTCTTCAAATTGTGACACGAACTCGTTGCTTCTGCCTCTAATGTAGTCTTCGGATGTGAATTGAGCGCATGAGATCTCCTTTGACAGTGTGTAGGAAAGGGAGGACCACAACAGTCTTCAACGAGGTATCGGAACAAGAATGTGAGCCTCTACGGGTTCGCTGCAATCACATATCATGGCGGTCTCTATTGATTTTGACTGCACGACAGACTACGATTACTTATTCCTTACGCGAGGCGAGGTGGCACAGATGTAACGGAAGAACCAACCCCATCTATCCTATCAGCCCTGATCCTTCGAGACGTGCAGTCTCGACTGATGCGAAAGCAACCGCTTACCCGTTGTCTTCCGTCTAGGGACTGATGAGCTCGAAGCACCAGCGTTGTCTATCCAAATGTCGTCCGAAATAGTGCCTCTCGAAACTGACGGGAGCGGTCCACGATCTATCATGCCGTTGGAGCTGGAGTATAAAGTTCGGCTGCGGCGTCATACGGGAAGGAGCGGGGCCCCTAGCATATCTGAGCACGTTGGAAGCAAGCGTTCGACACAGGTAAGATTTTCTACTGTATCAGCCTAGATTAGTACTCCAACATCTTGACGCTTTTGAGGCAGCGCAATCTGCCATGTGTGCGTTGGCAGCACGTGATCGAAGGCACTGAGGCGAAGATCCTGTCGAACATCCGGCGATGAGGAGTGAGGCGTCGGATGCCTAAACAATGCTGCTATGATGGGCCTCTTTCGTTTGCAGCAGCTTTTTCAGCATGGCTTCTGTCAGCCTCGCCTCCCGTCGCCCCATGCAGCGCTCATTATTGGCTTCGAAAGCCTGGCGGTGGATGCGGAAGACATCACCATCCGCCAAGCGTAGGTCGTTCTTGCACGCTTAAACGATCTCTTGGGGGATCTAGAGATAAACCTTCCAGTGCAAGGCGGGCCTTCCTCTTAGGGAAATGATTGAAATGCTAACATATAACATGACCATTGCTCACTTGTCCTCTTTTAACAATGGCTGCAGGCTGTCGTCCACCTTCTTGCGCTCTTTTCCCTTGCCGAGATTTGAACCTGTCCCTGAGTTCTTCCATCTGATCGGCACGACGCCCGCGATGGCCTGTCGCACTCACCTGACCTGGTATCTCAGAAAATTTAGCAACTCGTTCTCGAAAACACCTTGCTTTCAAACGAAGTTCTTCTGCAGCATCCCAATCGCTATCTTCTTCCGCGTCCGAGGAGGCATCAGCGTAGTATAGGCAATGTGTTTGCCCAAAGCATGTCGGTCAGCTTTCGCTTATTCGGAGACTGGGCATTTAGAGCTGTCCATACTACCATGTTGTCATACATGAAGCCAATCATTCCCATTATGTCCTCGCCTGGGAACGGAACATTCCAGGATCACGACGAGGTGTTGCCCGTAGCTTGATAGATCTGATCATTCCGTTTGCCTGATTACAGCGTGCAAAAGGGAAAGCAAGAGCCGTATATCTGGAGGCAAACGAGGTGCTCTGAATGCCACTTGATGTGCCTTTGTTCACAGTGTCAAGGCACGTTGCAACGTCTCATACTCAGCTTCAGGGAGTGCAGTCGCGGTGCGATCGAACATTCCGCCCCCATCAAGGACGTTACCGATAATGCTCTTGATGTTGGCTGAATAAAGACGGGACACCTCGCAAAGGTTGTTGAAACTGCTCTGTCACGTCAAGTAGAGTCGCACCAGTGATAGTTCAGTGCCCATGTTTCTGAAGATCAATCTCGGACTCACCGCGCTGGCGAACTTGCACAGGATGTGGTCGATGCTTTGCCCAATAAATCTAGGTCGGGCAAATGCCTCCAGAAGCACCTAGATGGTATTGTACAGGATACGGGGTTCTTGAACGAGGTTTTAACAAGTAAGATCGTGGATACGATGGCGAAAGCGATAGAGGCTGGAAAGACCATAGGGCTCCACGATGGAAACTGCATATCACAAGGTCCTCGACGAGGCATCCAACATACAAGAGATTGCACAAATTCTTTTCCAAGAACATCCGATCTTGACTGGAGTTGTCTGTGTGGTCCTTGCTTTGGGGGTCCTATGGTCCTTATTCCCTTGGGTCATAGAAGCGCTGGGATTTGCCGAGATGGGTCCTCTCGAAGGTACAGCACATCTTGACCATTTAGTGAGAGGATTCAAGACATGCTGCATTCAAAAATGCTATGCCGTCTACCTACATCAAGCGAACGAGACTCCGATGGGACAGATCCTTCGGTGGCGCCTCTTGCTCATCCACGTCCGCAATTTCACTGTAGGCGACCAACACGCCGCGTGGCATGAACAGGGGGACGAAGCGACGTATGGAGGAACCAATCTGCGGATCGATCACGTTCCGACATTGTTGAAGTTCGTGTATCAGCACTATCGTCAGATCCTGTACGAGGAGCTCATGCTCCACGCCGAAGACTTCCGCCACATGCATGCTCCGGCGTTGTACGACCGAATCGACGTTGAGGCGGTGGATTGGAATTTCAAGGATTATCCAGGCAATACGGAGCTACTACTTGGTATTGCTTTCCGTGGTGTTCTCTCACGGACTGTCCTGAGATCGATTGTTGGGTCGCTCGACTGGACGCAAGGCTACCTAACCCAGATGATTGATTCACTGTACCTAAAAGCTATGCACAGGTCCGTCACCCGTATGAGCTGTCTCTATTCTTGCTACTGGGTTTTTCACACCTTCACCACATCGTTGAGATCCGGTATACTTGACTGTGGAGGAAGTGTCTCGGGACACGGCTGTTGGAGCGGGTTCGTCTGTCGAGTGTCGCGAGGCTGTGAGCAAGTAGCCTTCGACATCAGCCGTTCCACACAAATGTGGCCAACCGTGTCCCGTGTTTGACCTACGCCTCGAGAGTGTCTGAATATATGCTCTTTTAAGAGGTATGGTCTTTGCTCTCCGGATTGGCCGCTTACCAGAAGCGCGAGAGAGAGAGAGGCATGCTGCACAACGGTCAAGATGGAAACATGACTGACTCGTCACTGGCGTGTTGGAAGTGACTAGAAAAGTTGGATTGGAAGGCGCGAAACCGTAGGGTGCTCTTTCGAACATCGCCGCACACATCCAGTACTGTAACAGACGCCGAAGAGGGTATACAGGCAGAACAGCAATGCTTCATCCTTCTCAACAGTATAGCAGAAGGCTCGCGTTTGATGCAGAGAAGGAGACTTATCTTGCAGCTCCCATTCTGGACCTTCTACTGGAGTTGGATCGTCCTTTTCACACTGACGAGCCTAGCCAGAAGCGAGTCTGCACCCTTCCTGTTGCGACATACCTACCTTGACTTCGACTTAAGCGGTACCCACAGCCTCGAAGCCTTCTCGCACCAGTCAATCTATGCAGGCTGGTACACGACACCGACCGACGCAGAAGCAACGGTCTGCGGTTCCGAAAGAGCATCAGCGGTTGGAGAGACGCCATTGTGTAGTATAGTATCGAGCCACGATGCCTGGTCCTGCCGACAGAGATGTGTAATCAAACGCTGCTTCCGTGAACAAACGGAAGTGGTATATGCTTCCCAACAACGAGGCGTCACAGCACCACTGAAAGCTACCGTAGACGTACATAATGATTTTATTGCGACAGCTGGGAGCGATTTCGAGAATGCCATGGAAGTCCCTCTTACCATCATCGACAGTGCAACCTCTTCAATATATACCACTGCGCTGCGGTCAAGAGCCGTTGCCTTTGTCTTATTGTATTGTCAACCTGGGCGCAGCGCAGACTTCAGCGTCTTGAGCGATGTCATCATTGGTGAACCGAGCTCTGAGGGGCGGTTTCTCACCGCTTCGCAACTGACGCATCGTCTAGTTTCCGGGTCGGCTCGGACCGGGCTAAGATGAACAACGATCAACTTGGCTCGTGACCCATGTGTAGCCACTGCAAGTCCCGGACAAAGATGTCTGCGGTGTAATCCAGAAGCGCAGAGACATAATCCCAAGATGTTACCCTTATACGACCCTTTGGACCACGGGAACTCGTCGCAGAGCAGATACTCACCCCTGCATTCTCTTCGGCTTAGGGTGCGATTCACGGGAAGATAGTAGCGTGTCTGGTGAAGTTTCCGTCGTAGTATGGTCTCGCCGAGCTTTGGCCAGCGGAGTGTTGCACTTAGTAGGGCAACGTAGAGCTTGGTGTGTAAAAGAGGGAAACAGTATTAATAATCGACAGTCTGCCCAGAGTCGCCCATTAAGTCTCGATTCAAGTGAGGCAGTGGAGGGGGAAATGCAGTATGGCCGCTGCAAGGGCGGTGTGGCGACTCGGCAATCAAGTCAATCCTTCCGCCAGACAGGGGTCTGAAGAGCTTCGATTGGCACTATACCAGCGGTTTTAATGAACTTAGAGGACATATAGCTGTACACAAGGGCGAGCAGGTCTTTCTTCTGCCAGGCACCGGATAATTGGTTTTCATCGGATGGAATTTTCTCTTTCCTTGAGCTGTGAGCATGATCAGCCAGTACCAAGATCGAGCTTCGGGATTGATTTCTGTATTGATGCCAACTCATCGGGCCGAATACTATGTATGGGTCTTTGGAGTATTGCTTGAGACTGCCGTTTGGCAATCCGCCAGTACATTCCTGCTGTCACAATTTGGTGTCGGTTTGAGCCCAGCACAGGAAGTCATTGAGAGTTGGAAAGCACGCCTGGTGGCGGTGATGATTTATCTTGCCAGCCTCGTCCCTCGTTTCGCAAGCAGCCAGGCAGGTTGCAACCCTACGGCACTCACTATTAACGATATTGAACACCTTGCGGATGAAGGTCAGCAGTCCGGTCCACGAACGCTGCTGCTTTTGAGCATTTCGTCCATGCAGATGACAGGACCTACCGCCTTAGATTGCGCGGCAGGCAGGTCGTATCAGCAGCTGATCATTGCAATTCACGTGCTGCTTCGAGGATTAGTACGACAGGCAGGTCAGCGAGCAACATGAAGGCTGTTCGTGATAACCGTTGTTCCCCAAATAGGATCTTTATTGGATCGTCATTGCCGGGCTTGTGGAAGATGATCTCCACTGATTGGTTCGGCGGCCATGCCGAATGTCGATAGTCCCACTTGAACGTCTGTCTCCACAATGAGGAGAAGTGGGCCTTGGAGGCGCAAGGTGTCTTCGACAATGACAGCACTTTGTTCCCCAAACGCGAAACCAGATCAATACTGATGTCCATGTCAGGAGTCAGATCTATCATTCAGGTGATAAACCTGACCAGTCAAGAAGAATTACTTCGGTCATACTTCGCGACGTGCCCCATGCCCTACTTGATCGTGTGGTTGTGTGATCGGGGCTGATGACGGGACCATCCACGTACGGTTACGTGTCGTCGCAGTAGCACGGGACAAGATCGTGTTTTTGACAAGAGACCAGCTCTGCCGGTCAACAACGCCCAAGCGGATTTAAAGCACATCAAGTAGAAGGTCGGCAAATTGAAACGGCGACTCATGAAGCACAGCAAACCGCCTTATATCGCCTGCGGCCGGAGAATGTCGAACCGCTCTAGCGCGACATAACGAGTCCTGGCGTATCAGTGACAACATTGACAGACTTCCGTGGACCTCAGCTGTTGTATGGTCCAAAGGGGAACAAGCTGCACGCCAAGGATGAACGGTACCATACTGAAATTACTCTATGTCACGGGGCTCTTGGAGGCTTTCGTTGGGGACATTATGGGTCTTTCACTCGTCAAGCTCGATCGTTCCGGATTGCACACGGCGACGATGAAACCCTCCATCTTAGGCGCGATGGGTGAAACGGAGATCTCATCACTATGACCGTCTCCGCAGATCTCGCAAGCAATGCCGCTAGCCATACACCACCGGCGGTGTCCAGGAGCGTCTAGCGCCTCGCTGAGCGACATACTTTCTGCGCCGTCCCCCCTGGCCCCAATCTTGCGGCCGTTGCCCCACCTTCTTACTACGCAAGTCAAGGCCTCCAGCGCCCTGTTCGCGACCTTCTTGTAAGAGGACAGTCTGAGCAGAATGTCGAGCGCTAGTTGAAACGCCGATACACAGGCAGTATGCTCTTCTTCATCCTTTGAGTGGTGTAGCACTAAAGCCAGGTGATATATGCATTCGACCATTGAGCTTGTAGTGAAGTAGCCAGTCGCTCTGGTGCTGGAATACCTCGAGATGAAGAGTTCATGCGCTCCAATGATTTGGCACGCGAATCGAGAACAGAGATAAGTGATGTCTGGGATGAAAGCCGTTTGGCGCACAGGATTTTGTCTAATAAGCATACGAAGGAGTTGCAGCCTCTGCGTAATGATTAGAGAGCTCGCCAGGCCCCCAACATGTCGATTGTTTACTCACCGTGTGAAGTTGAAGTCGTCGGCGGATGTGGAGCTCATTCTCCCCATTCATCGCGTAGTCTGCAAATTCGTTCGAGTCCCAGACCAAAGAGTCTGGCAGTTGTCGCCGGGTATTGAGGATTCGAGCGTCCATGATCTCAATTTCCATCCAACCTCCGGTCTTTGTCGCACCAACCGCGAAAAACGTGTCCCACACGTTGCCCCATAGTCTTGCCAGGTTGATCAAACTCTGCATGTAGCACTTCGTAATCTTCGATGGCTGTGCCTATTTTGCCGTAAAATTGATGCCAATAACTCTTTTACTTGGGATGAAGTCATCAACGTCGAACTCGGTGTCGCGGATATGATAAGCGATACCACTTCTTCGTGAAGTTTGTCGATCCAAGTAGTATATCGTCCACCATAGCTGCTGTCTCTGCAGAGTTTCTTTGGGTTCCCCCTTGGGCCAGACTTTCTGGTTGTTCAAACGAATTGATACAGCCAGCTGCCATGCTACAGTGACAGCCTGTGATGCCGCTTTGAGTGCCTCGCAGTGCATGAGGTACGCAGCTGAGAGGGTCTGCGCTCTGACGACGTCTAGGTCAAGCGGGTTAGAGTGGGGCAGACGACGTATCGCACGACTGCATAGATTGTATCTTTCCCAACCAGGCTTGCTGTCGCCATCGCACACTCCTTCTTTAGGATCCAGGCACTCAGCCAGCGCAATCATAATGCACAATATCGCGATGATCGAAAGGTCGTCGACACTTGCTAGTAATACAAGATTGTAGGCGCTGTAGCCTAGCCGACGGATGATGCTGTACACACGTGACTCGAGCTCCTGGCAATCCAAGAACGGGGAATAACCGTCAAAATCATGGAAGTAGACATCGAGGAGATGCTCCAACAACTCGGGTAGTTCATCCAGGAGTCGGGGTTTGGTGTTGGGTGTGCTGCGACGAGGCCCCGGAGAAGGCGGGCGAGAAAGCAAGGCACCCATGGCAGCAACGTGGGAGGAGAGAGAGACATCATCGAGGACCCTTGCACCCGCAACGAATTGGTCGGCGTCGTCGTTGTCGCCATCGTCGTCTTCGTCTTCGGTGGCGGTAGGACGTAAGGACGTCCCAAGAAAGGCGGTTGGGGACAGAGCATTGGAAGCCACCTTGGCTGACTCATGCAGCTGTGCCAGTGTGTTTCGACGCCCTTACACGGTCGCAGAGTCCATCAACGCGTGGATCGGTTGCGAAAGCTGCCGAAAGCGTGCTAGCAGGCGGCTGCGGTGCTGGAGCAAAGCTCTTACTCTGAGCCGAACAGTGCCGTCATCAGTCGGAGCATCAACGTCCCGGGCCCCAGGTGGTGCAGGTGAGGAACGGCATTGAACACCTTTACTCTTAATTGCTGACAGGCTTCTTCATCTGCACCGCTACACTTGACCTTGCGGCGCTTACATTGAAGACTGTGGCGGTTAAGAACGTGTCTGTTTGTACATGCGACGTCCTGCGTGACAGACTCACCACGCTCGCGCCGCATACTTTGCTCGCTTTGTTCCCTGCTTGCGACCGTGAGCGGTGCTCCCGGCTGTAGGAGCGTTAAATTGGACCGTTGTCGGCGACTGCATCATTGTGGTGGGAGATCGGGCTACAGGTACATTTGTTTGCAAACGGTGGTGCTTCCGTGCTAACAGCTTCGTGTACATGTAGGTACAAGCACTACCGATAGCCGAGGATAATGGCTGTAAAGGATAGAGAGTTTCCCCGGGCGCGTGCACGTCCCTACTGCGTGCACGCTTTCGCATCCATTAACAATGCCACTTCCACACGCGATAGCACAATTAGTATAGCACTGTTGCGACCCTACAAGGTAGTGTCACGTAGTAGAGCTCTTTGGGCTTGGGAGTATCAAGGCACAATTAGTAGGGGCACAGGGGGATACTTCTCTCTGTGGATGAACCGCTCTGTCAATCGTTCCGAGGTATGCGGGGACCTTTCAGTTAGATCGCAACATGAGTTGAACACGAAGTACATATTGGAAAGCACGCTCGCTATACATATATAAGATTCGTGTCTCGTAATCCCTGTCGTGACCGTCCGATCAGTCGACTGGTCGGTTCGACCACCTCACACGCGGCTTGGTCAGTCACGTGACAGTCTGGGACCTTTGATTGGCCGTCGATGCGTCTTTTCGTTGCTGACTACATATACAATACGACTATAGTGGCTTGAATATATAGTTGGTCAGTACGTTCTGGGAGCCAGAATCGTCCATCTGGTCACGTGGAGCCTCGACGTAAAAGCACGAGTGTAAATATAGTAACCACCCCTTCTCGATCCTCAGCCCAACAGCCCGTGGTCTTGGCACTAATTTCGTTCAATACTCCATTCTACTCGGCCTCGGAAATTGATCCGCACCGATGTGTTATGGTACGCTATACTGCACGCTGCCTATTCCGCGAAACCGATCGGTACTCAAGTCTACCTTGATCGTGAAAGTATCGTTCCTTGAGTCGCTTTCATTCGTGTCAACAAGCCGCAGTGGACCTCTCACCAGCGAACGTTCATCTGCGAGGTGAGCGTAGAACATCTGCGGCTGATGACGCCAGTCAGGTTTGAACAGTATCTTCACATGGTCGTGAAAGACCTTCTGCGGAATGGCCACTGGCAGAGTTGTCGGCTGTTCGAGCAGCGGCATCCAGATCGACATCACATCTGGACCGTACCGCAAAGTGACAATCCTCAAAGTTCCGGTCTCGTCTACAGCATCCTCAGCAGCATCCGCCTCGACTCCAGGACATCTGAAGGCTGAAAGAGGTAGGAAAGCGGCCGAGCATAGGACGAAAGTCTTCTCCTTAGTTGCAACGAGGATCGCCGACCAGTGTCGGCTTCTCCTACCCCTCGTAGCGTAATCGTACACGAAGGGAAGGCCCGAAAGTCCGTAGAGGAGCTCATCTTTTGACTCGCCGATGATTGTCAGATTGTAACCGTCTCTGTGCATGGTCTCCAAGAGCGTGTCATCAGACACAATGACTCGGAGCGGATGCAGAGCCGCTACTACGGCCGTCCCGCCTGCATCCAGCCCGCAGCCCGTGTAGAAGGCGGCAACTTCACCAGGCAGAAGGTGGGCAAAGATAGCGTCCCTTAGCTCTGTGACATCGATGACGAGATACAGTAACCTTGTTGTAGCCACCGAAACAGACCTCGCAAAGTCCTCTTCGATATGGTGTCTCCGCTCTTGAGCCTTATAGTACAGCCTCTCTAGGCGCATCTCCTCCTTGAGTGCCTCGTCGTATCTCAGTCCCAAGCTTGCCCTCTCTTGCCTGGAAGAATTGTAGTCATCTGGTCTGACGGGAAGAGAGCGCTGCTTGCGCAATAAGTGAATCCAGTAGCAATCGCATGTGCCATCAATCGAACGGCTGCAGTACAGACACGGCGGAGGCATCAGAACCGTATGAAGTTGGGTTGTCGCAGCCGCGTACGCGAAGAGTGTTGAGTGTCTCTTGTGCGAGGCGAGTAGTCAGGTCGGGCAGCACCAGTACTGAATTCTGCATGAACCACAGGATCACTTAGTCCGCAATATTTTGAGAGTGCAAGAAGGCACGATTCATGATGTCACCTAACCTCGTATATGATGCTGCCTGGGATTCCACTAATTGTGACAGGGTCCACTGTGCAAGTGCCCACTTTAGGCTTAGTGGATTTCACGAAATTCTCGTCCGCAGAACGCGTCTTTCGCGGCTGGATACTCGACCACGAAACCTGTCAAACCAAAATGGTGAAGCACAATGTAGGGTGAAGACGCGGAAGCGCGAAGAACACCAACGCCGTATGTCTTGGGTAAATCGCGCCGTAGTCCCTACTAATGATGATCTCTACGCATGCGAATATCAGTGTGGAGCTGCAACATACAATCGGACTTTGGTATGATTTTATGGCCTACCTGCGTCGCACTAGGCTTATTGCCACTTACTTGCCATGGCGGCGAGCTTGTCTCGGCACTGGGGTTCAAAGCGCGAGTGAGTCTGCAGAACGGCTGCAGTCCAGAAAGCGGACGAATGTTATCACAATACCAAGAGCGAGCCACCTGGGAACAAGCCTGTGATCCACTGTACAGCAGCAGTAGCAAAGCCTTGGTCCGAGTGTACCAACGCGCGTTCTGCAAGTCAGTCAGGATTGTTCATTACTTCACGTCCATGGGCACAGCCAAGGGTGGGTCCGCAGGCTGATTATGATCATTCAATGATATATGCTACGGCCCAGGACGGCGGACTTCAAAGCAGGATTGTATCATCTGTCACGCCAGCTGAGCAGAGGACGCCAGCTGAGCAGAGGACGCCAGCTGAGCAGAGGACGCCAGAAGAGCGCCAATGCCGCAGGAGCTGCTTTGTTGTGGTTACGCAGAGCGTTACATGTCCCGGGTTGCATTCAAACTCAGACGCTCACCCTAGTGATCTGCCATAGTAGCGCATATGCGACTTACAAGCAGCAAGCTCGTAAGATCTTTCAGTACTAGATCTACGATGTGTATCGCGTTTGGAAAGCGCAGCGGTGATTGCTCGGGCCGATCCGAAGCAATGACCGTTTCAAGCCTAGCAAAAAAGGAGATCCGTTTGTTTGAGGGACAAGTTTGTAGGTTCCCTGAACATTAACCGTGGTGAGGGTGAGCAGAGAAACTGTACACTAAGTAGAGAATCAGACAAACTAGATATTCGTCGCAGATGGCATACGTCTACGGCGTACGTCGTACCATTTGGTCAGTACCTTCACCCTTGGGGGAGCGAAGGGCTGAATGTGGCAGCCCTGACGACGGCGGCCCTGCCTCCAGTGAGAGCGGACACTCTACCGTTGCCAAGTTCCACCATTTTGTTCACCCCTGACCTAGACTTCGTCGATCGAGCGGAATTCAGCCTGCTACAAGGTAAATTGTTTTCGAGGGATCAAGAGTTGCGCTGGTCGGTTTGGGAGGAGTCGGGTGCGCGTTCGGAGAGTAAGTACACTTTGAGCCACTGCTGACGTAGTGAAAGGAATCACGATTCGCGATTGAGTACGGCTACCGTCTGCGAGAGAGTTGCCGGACACGCGGGTGCTGTAGGTACATGCCAGTACTGCAGCACGCCTCAATGGAAACATTCGGAAGCTCGCCGATGATGTGAAGATATAGGGCAGACACAATGCCAAGGCGGACATCTTCTAGCTGGTGTACGACTGGCTCCGCGATTAGAGGAAGGATAAATTAGCTCCTCGTGCTGGATGACGTCGGTAATGCGAGCTTCTTGTTAGAACCTCCCGACGTAGATCGAAGCGGAGGGAGTGAGAAGAGGCGGGATGCAACGAGGAGGACACTTCAGGCAAACCAGCAGTATACGTTCGACGTGGGACACGGAGGGTTTGGCGACGGTACCTGCCGAATAGGCTGTTGCTGCAACGTTTGATGATCTCTCCAGGAGCGAATGTACCTGCATGGTGACCCGGTCTCGTCGGCGATCTTGGTCGCTAATGTTTTGCAAGCCATGGCGGTGGGTAGGTGACCATATTGCAGACTGTCTGTGAAGGTCGTTTTGCTCTCAACAGGCCAGATGTCCTAGATCGATCTAACAAGGTCTTCCGCGGCATGAACGCTAATCCTCCAGCAGACTATATCGCAATAAGTAGGGCGAGGTAGAACGTCATGACTTCATGCTGTGATAGGTACAACAGCAGCTTCGTTTGATCGAGCTCGAGTCACAGTGCTCGACAGACACCACGCCGATGAAAACTGCACGCATGGGTTTTCGATATTCCCGATATCTCGAGAGTCATGAAGTCGAGGTGGCAACTGCTGAGAGGGCATCGAGACTGAGGCCTGCGTTGCGTCTGGCTGGACACCAGTACCATGGAGAATTGGCATGCGCCAAGGATTGATAGATTTTGAAAAAGTGGAAAGCAAAGAAGCTTGCGCAACAAGCAAGCATTCGGGTCGATTTCGATTGTTAGATCAAGTAGACTCGAGACATAGCTGGCAATTGATCATGACATGTCAATACCTTGGCTGACAGCCAAGATTACGTCACAGAAAGGAGTATCAGCCGGTAACGTAACTCCACTGTAATGAGGGTCGAAAGAAAGCCTTACCTACCAGAGAGGGAAGCTTGTTTGGCTGGACTTTCGGATGACTGCATCATTTGTCTATCCGTTACTTTCCTAGCAAATTGTGCTTGGACACCTACGTAGTTGTGCAGAAGACTTCTACTATATGAGTAGATAATTTTAGCTCAGCTATAGGAGTCTTGTTGACTCGAGGTGTCTTTCCTCGGCAGTGCGGCGCTCCAGGGTCGAATCCCTTAGTCGCCTCAATACTTTCAGCACTATTCGCACTGCTTTACAAAGACACCTGCTCCGCGCGAGTGCTTATCGAGCCAGCCCATTCTCCACAATCATCGTACACGATGCCATTCCTGCGCAAGTTGCTGACAACGCATGGAAGAGTCTTGAGGGCAGGTTGCGAACCAGCAAACCGGCGAATCCGAGATGTCTTCAACAACAAGACTCAACAACAGGCCATTCGTGATCTTGAAAGACACTGAAGAACTTTACGCCGCGTGCGAGGAATTTGCAAATGTATGCGAATCAAGACCAGCTAGCCATTTCGTCGCTAATTGATGTAGACCCTCCAAGCCCGGCCCCTTGCCGATCTGCTGGAAATAAGCGAGGATGAAGTTCGCAGGAGGCCTCAAGCGTGGCAAGAGTGTTCAGTTTTTGCCAATCGTAGGGGAGACGGTCAGATGGATTCACAGTGCACCAGGAAGGATAGTTGGAACTTTAGCCTTCAGCATCTTGCGTGATTCCCCGGTCAGCGAGCAGTTCGTCAAGGCTAGGATGGCATTTAGCGCCGCGGTGGAGCCGATGTTGATGAGCGACAGGAGGGATGTGACTGTCAAGGAGACTAGCACAGCGTTGAGCGGGATGTTACTTCCTGGTGTGATCTTGGATGGCCATCGGTAGCCTGGGACGCCCTTGTCTGCAGAACGTGCTTTAGCCAATGGTAGTCTCTACTAGATTGAAGATCACCATACCTCTTGCGAAAGACCACAGCTGTCTTGACGCGGTTGCCACTTCAGCGATAGCTGCCGAAGTCAGCGTAAGGATGAGAAGGGAGGTCATAGCGCTAGCGCCAGCATATGAGTGGGTGACGTTGTAGAACACCTGAATGAACGGGTAGCCAGTCGCTGTCGAAAGGATGCTGGTCACATCGCCCAGGCAGAAGCAAATCGTGACGGCCATGAGAAACTCAAGAGCGGCATTGAAGGCCACAGACCAGAGCAAAGCCTTCGGAAGTGTAGAGCCCGCGTCCTTCACTTCCTCGGACATGTGCACAACGCAGTCGAAACCAATCATCGAAATGATCGGGCTGAGCAGGCCTACCATAGTCGCGGTACCATCCGAGTTCCATGCGCCGGCGTTGGTGAATTCAGTCCATACGGTCTTAGCAACGAGTCGAAGTCGATGCGGTCGGGAAAACCTTGTTCACAAAGGACGTCGAAAGCGGAATGAAGGCGCTCGTACCACAGGCCCCGTGTCGGTCTATCAGTGAATTTTGGCGGAATGGTATCCTTAGTACATGCGTCGTGGCACAAAGGGCAGTCGTTGGATTGACGGTCCGTCTCAGCATTTCCGATTGGTTCGTCTCCATTGTCAATGCCCAAGTCCGGCTGGTCTTGCGAGTGAGGTGGACCAGTACTGCTGTCAGCTCGTGGTAGTTGCAAAGCCAAGGAGTTGTTCCGAGGAGCGAGAAATGGTGTACAGCAACCTGCCTGCAGTCTGTCGATCATCCAACGCGGGTCCTGATCATGAACACTCCCTTGCCGTCCGAATTTGCGCTGTTCTGCGCTTGGACTTGAGTGCTGTATGAGTTCGATCCGCCCGTTTTCAGCTTCTGGATTATTTACTCTGCTTGTTGACTCTGCGGGCGCTGTCCCCGTGCAGCTGGCGAGCACCGCTGCCGATGCCGTCTTCTTGCGACTCAGAACTGCATCTGGTGCCGATTTTTGAGCTCCTTCCATCGGACGTGTCAACGAGAATTCGCCATGCTGGTCCGGCAGTGTGCTCTCCGCGGCATCACCTTCCTCCCCTCTTTTTGCTGCGCGCTCCTTCACCTCATGATACCCGCGCAATCTCGGCTTCTTCGTTTGGACCGTGTTCGCTACTGCAGGCGCGGAACGAGCTGGGCGCTTCTGTCGCTCAGGGGGCATCGTACCGTCTCTCCTCTGCTTGCTGTATGAGCACTCGTGTTCTCGCGGCACTATGAGCCCGAGCACATCAAGGCCTAGCCAGCGGTGGGCCCGCACTGCATGTTTGGCGCCAGCCTGCACGTCTTCCAGCCGCGCAGTCTCTTCCGACATTTGTGTCCATCGCTGGCAGTCCTGCTGCTGCCGCTCGTCTGGTGCAAGTTGCGAACCAGTGCGCAATTGCGGGTGGGCAAGCCTCATGTTCTTCAAATTTTCCAACGCGGCTTCGATGTCTTGCTTCACTAGGGGGCAGGAAGGGTCTTTCAGAGCAGTGGAGCTCGGGAAATCGCCAATCCACATGCCAGTGTGGCCACTGGACCGAGAACACTCGATGTGTCGACGAAGCATGGCAGCGTTCACCCAGTGTACTGCCGCTGACCACTCTGGACACTCTTTGCGAGATCGCATAGCCTGAACAATGTAGGCCAGCCCATTTGCCCCCATCTGTAGCGCTCTACCGTTCCAAGCTTCCACGCTTTCGTGAGATGCAGGAGCGCACGATGACGCTTTGCGTCCTCGATCCGCGCTCGTGACGTGTCCTTGGCAATCTCGTCCAGTTTGTCCCAGAACGAATGATCACCATGACCGTTCGACGTGTACTCCAACAGATGCTCTGCGGAGAAGGCTGCGTAGCGCGCTTGCCGTATTACGTGGTGCCCGGCGTGCTGCAAGACATCTTGTCGTTCGTCGCTACATGTGACTTTGGCGAGCCTTTGGCGCAAATGATCGGCCCATTTGAGAGCCTGGAGCTCATGGTCAACCTTAGACATTGGGTCTGGGACGTGAGTGATGGGAGACGCCGGCGTGGAGTTGAAGCGGGCGGTGACGCGAGCGCACGGACCCTTGGTGACCACGGGCAGTCATGGACCGTGCGTCAGAACTGCAATTTAGCCGATCCCGTTTTCAGCTCGATCGGAAGGGCAAAAGCCTCCCTCAAACTATGGCTATTGTTTCATTGCCCTCGCTGAACGTCAGTTGCAGCTGCGTGACAAAAAGCGGATCGGTCTTATTTGTCTGAGAAGGGCTGATTACGTTAAAGAGGACAGCCTAGGTTGCGTACAAATACATGCAAAACTGCTAATGGAACCGCCTACTGGACGCCGAACACCCTATCAATCATTAGTCTCAGAACCACTCTTCATCAACGGTTTCGACTGCCCACGAGACCCCATAGCGCGCGATATGGGCTTGACGAATACTCTCAATTTCCGGCATCTTGGCCTGGCTTACCCACGAGTCGCGCCAGACCACTTTGTAGGGCGTGCCCGTTCTCGTCCGACGCTCAGCCAGGATGGCACTGAACTCCCAATATGGGGGAACTGGTGTGGCTGGTCGCCTATTGGCTGGATGCTGTCTCGGGTGGGTCTCGATTGTTGTTGCGAGACGCAAACATTTGTGAGCGTGATGAGCTACGGGGAACGTAAGTACAGCTTCAGTGGCGGAGCCTATCAGCCTTACCACCTGCAGCCCTGGAGTAGGAATGGCCGCCTGATATCAGATACTCGACAGCCGCAGCTTCCAGTCCCATTCCACAGGCCTTTACATCCCTGCAAGAGAGGTAGCGCTCACGCCTCGGAGTATGCGAGGCGGCTGGGGAGCTGGGTTATATCCGGCTGGCGCACGATCGATTCGCGAGCTGGCAGTCTTCGGTCTGTTCGTCCAGTGCAATGCCGATTGCTTCTGTACAATCTCGCGTCCTCCAGGATATGCATTGTGATGCGTCATGCTGCCTCCAGAGATCGATGCAGCATGTCACAAGGTGCTTGACTTGCTCACCTGCATTTTGCTTCTCACTTCTCTAGTTAAGCCTGTCCCAGATCCACCTTGCTGGCTCTTCATCCAGCAATGGAATCCACAGAAAGGATTTCAATATGCCCTGCACCTCTGTCCATGACCTCTGCTGGCTGCGAGCGTGGTGGCGCGGCGTAGCACCCAACCATTCTTCTTTTTGCACGTCGAAGATCGAGACAGCTCCTACCATCAGCATCCACAGCATGAAACGAGCCGATACAACGTCATTCTGCTGCAACGCCAAGGTGCCTTCTCTGAAGGCGTTCTGCAGGTGGCGACACGGCAACTTGACGTCCCGCCACTGAAGAAAGCCGTGGTAACAATAAACCAACAGAATAAGCCGCACACCCTCATTCAATGAGCCTGAAGCATAGCGCATGCAGAGCAGGCGATACATCACCGAAGTCATCGTCTCGTTGATGACCTTCGTTGAAACGAGCCGTTGGGTTTGCGCACCCAAATTAACTAGCAAGCCGAATCTCCTCATGACTGACCAAGCTCCAGCTAGGCCTGCGTCTATTAGTCCGGCAACCTCCAGAGTGTCTCGGGTTTGTGTTGTGCCGTTGAACTCCGGCGAAAGATTGACTGGTGGGTATCGGTTCGAGAGGTTGGCGGAAGAAGACCGGTTTTGAGGTACTAAACACCGCAAGAACAAGGTCTCTCCTACAAAACATTAGTCATGCTGACCACAATTCGGACAGGGCTAGCACGTACCTTAGCATCTCAAACAAGCGAGGATTATCTCTGAACGCATCTAGTCCGCCTCTAGAATCTACCATTTTCCGGACTCCAATCATGTGCTGCCTCTCTGCTTGAAGATCCCCAGCAAAGTGTGCAGAAGTTGCCAGCTTTAGTACCACGCCGATTACTTGCCTCGGTGGTCGTCAGCTTCTCATCGCCGCCTGCGAGTTTCTCGCTGAGTAGGGTGAGTCCTTTTGGGAAGTGGACCATGGCGACCTCGAAGCGCCCTGACGCCGCAACTTCCGCAACGCCTCTGCCATCACCGAACTGGCTGCCAGACTGTGTAACACACAGGTGACGCAAGCTCTGTAAGTGGAATAAGTATTGTCGGTGCTGCGACTTCGATGAGGTACGTATTCTTGACTGCCACATAATTATCCACTCGTAGAAGCATTCCATAGCACGTACTGGTTTTTGTAGCTTTTGTTGGACTTTGCGGCGCTTGCTAAACAGATCGTCAAAGGCAATCGATTAGCTGCTTGCAGTCGCTCCCCTTTTCGGGGTCAGCCAAGCCAAAGACCTTGTTGGTGGCGCGATTGCGCCCTCTGCCGTGCGTTCGCTCTGTGGCGCCGTACCCTCCATATATTGGAGGAGGACCAATTCGAGGTCCTCAAGATCGGGTACTGCTGCGTCTGCATCATCTATTACTTTGCATTCGTCGCAGCCCCCTAGATCTATCATTAGCACATAGTAAGCGCTCGAGAACTCTGTGGTCGCACTCAATTGAACTTTCCCAGTCACGCCGCACCGTCGGATAGAGCGCGCGCTTATAGGTCCATGCCGCATACCCTGCGCGTTGATGAATCTGATGCCCGCGAACACCTGCGAGATGTGAGCTATAAGCGCTCACTACCGGCAAGACTCACGATACCATGGAAGCTACAGCCTGAATATGACGTTCACTCATCGGCACATGGGTACTCAACAACTCCTCCAAGGTGTATCGAGTGTAGCTGCTTCCAAAATGACATCCTACATCGCTGTGGATAATGTCCGTTACAGCTACAATGTTCTCGTGCTGAAACGTGACATAGGATTTTGGGCCCTCCGGTAAGCTGTCTCCGATGAAGGAGAACATAACGATAGCCGACATTGCGCGCCGGCGAAGGCAGACCATGAATTTTGAGTCTCCTTGGACAAGTCTCCCTAGCTGTACGAAGTCTATCCACTCCGATGTCAACGGTTCATGTGCTTGCGGAGAGGATGTCTCGACTAGCTTGGCAAGTACGGCGTTGTCATTCGTGCTTGGCTGCGTGGTCCACGATGGTGATGACTGTATATGGAGCAGCCTAGACCTCCGTTGCGCGCTGTCTCGCCTAGCGGTAGTGAAGGTAGGCAATTGCGGCCTTGAATGGCGCTGATAAGCCTTGTCTGGCCATTTAGAGGGATGGGATGTGGTCATGGTCGATTACTGCAGCGTTGGATTGAATAACGTCCAGCAACTTTTGTATGATATCCCCTTATCCTGTGATGCTTATGTCCTGCGAGGCCTGGTGCCATAGTCGGAAACCCGAGCACGAGTTTACGGACCGAATACCCGGAAGACGAAGAGACCTTGGCATCTACGCGCGCTAGTAGTTGCAGTCCTCATTTATTAGCGACACACTCCGAGGCGGCGGGCCGCACGTCCCATCATACGGCCAGATCTTGGCCGCGATTCTGGGGGAAAAGCGGCGCGTCCCACTGACCTGGACCCGTACGAGTACCAACAGCTTTATGGCCAGTCTCTGATGTTTTGGCAACTCGACATCTTGCAATCTCAACCCATAGTCATGCCGATCTCGGATTCGGATTGCAGCCCAGCGCCATTGAGAACTGTGGTCCTCAGCGGGCCACATGGCATGCCAGCACACCCGCATCTCCGCAACACGAAACGGAGCCGCGAAGCGGGCAGCGTGCCGAGTCCTTTTCGCGAGGCCCGTACCGACGCCAACAAGATCCTAAATGCCGAGCGCTGGTCGAACAACAAGACATTGCATTACATGACTGAAGAGCGCCAAAGACTGCTCACGCATGTCGAGATTTGAAGAAAGAATGTGAAGATGGGGCTATGGCATGGCATACAGCTAACAGCGAATTACTACGCTGTCAGTCAATGCGAATTGAGCAAACGAGGAAACTACAACAACTACATCGCGAGATCTATGAGCTTCGCGTGAAAGAGATTGTGAGTTGAAGCGGAGCCCTGTTTCGCACGACATGATCTTTGACATGTCAACAGCGAAGGAGCGTCGCATGCAGGTACTGCGGCGACGCGTTTGCCAGCAGGGAAGCGAATATGTATCTTGAGGGTCTATACTTGATAGTGTATGCGTCTCGATAGGAGACGCCCATGACAGCGATGCGGATTCGCAACGTGTGTATACATCTCACTACACATGACTAGCAGGCCCATAATGTAATTATAATTTCATAATCCGTAGAATGCATTGGCCGCGTCGACAGTTTCTCGCCTCTTAAGCGCCATTAGATTGCACTTTGACTCCCGCCTATTGGCAGATTCTCTATAGATCATAACTGCTCTACAAAGAATCAAAGATATAGGACGAGAGACTCTGTCTACTCTTTTAGCTAGCCTCGAACCGTTGTACTGCTATCTACCAGCTTCCGGCTGCGCCGACAGCCATAGGCGCAGATCACCTCGTAGCTAACTTGGCGATAAGAGAATTCGATTGTAGCCAACATTAGTCTCGTCACTGCCTCCGGCCAGAGGGTACAGGTCCGTGATCGAGAATCTTACGCACCGCACCCGTCCTCACGTATTGCCTCTGGACTACCCGTAACGACCGCTCGGTCAAATCCTCCGTCTCCTCTGACCAGTTCCGGGAAATCCCATCCTAGTCAGGATTTCTCCCGACTCTCGACGACTTCGGAAACTCGAAATTGGAAATCGGGAACCCTAGGAATACAGGTCGACTTCGTACTGTGAATTTATATTGGGCCGGCCCCTACCTTGACTGTAGCGACGCAGACGCCCACGTTCATCTTATCTTGCCCTCACTGTTCACAAGTTCCCGTTCCGAAATTGAATCGTGTTAGTAATTGGCTGGCTCTAGAGTACCTCTCATCTCCCCTTTCTATCTTCATCTCCCCCCCTGTTGCTATCTTCTAATTTGTTGCCTGTCTCTGCTATACTTGCGCTCAAGAACTGTAGATCTTTCATCATGGCTGCAGCGGCGGTACGAGGTAATGTCCCGAGTATGCCTGACTGGGCGCAGAGGCCGCCGGTTAGGCAGACTATGTCAGATTTGATGCAGGAGGGCGACAATATCATACGGGCCGCGCTAGGGCAACTAGAGAGCAGCCCCAGGCGCACTGGCCAAGTATACACACGCCCGACTGTGTTCGACGACGACGTGAAGAGTGACATATAATATGACCGGCACTATGCTGGAGATCAGGGAGTAAGCCGGAGCGGGAGCAGCAGATGGTGGACCGCGTTCCAAGAAGTGGTGGGCCAGCGGTGAATGCAATAGTGTCAAGGTCTAGTCGCTTGAAAGATTCTTGTTGCTGTTATCTACGTGTCTGCATGTTCAGATTCCTTTGCACTGCTACTTGCTTCTCAACCAAGCTTCGGCGGTTCGCCTCCTCCTGAAGTGTCCATATCATCATCCACCCCAATTTGAGGCAGGAGTGTCATAGCCAAGGTCAACGAGCACCGTGGCGCCTGATCGATTATGAGGTCATCTTCTAGGTTCTCGAGCCGAAACCACTGTCGCATGATTCTTGTCGCCGTCGTCAAACAGCATGTCCACAATGGGAGACGCTCGCTCGCTGATCAAGCGAATCCGATCACCCTCGAAACTATCAATCACTGCCGCAAAGTCGAGAAAGACCTGGTCAGTGACTTTGAGGATCCTGGGATGCGTGTTAATTCGAACAACAACACACTAAGAGCGAAGAGGTAGCAGATGGCTACTGCCGATACTCACATTTCATGAGTTAGCTTCTCGTCCAGCAACGCGAGCATACCACGACCAAACTTTGCGACGAGCACATCCAACCTGTGTCCCACACGCCGGAGTTTCTTCGCACGGTTCGGACTTTGTCCTGGCGCTGTCATGTTGCGAGTGATGGCTGCCGTCTCGAGATGGTTCGGATTACCAGGCGATCGGACGTATGACACGCCGCTTTCGAGAACGAACGGATCACGACCATTCACAGGCTCGCCGCTTCGGCCCCCTTCGGACCGAGCCTCCTTATAGAGCATGTAAATATGCATTCGTTGTGCGAGGGTGAAGTGCGCCATGCAGGCGGACAAGTCGTCAATGGCCGCGAGACGGTCGGCGCTCGAGCGTGTGGTGGCAATGCGCATTGCGTTTTCTTTGCCCATGCCGTTGAAACGCAGCTGACGAAAGTTGCCCACAATGAGCCGTAATGATAATACGGCAGAGCTGCTGCCGATGCACTGGATGAGCTGTACCAGGGTGTTATGGTGTTTGGTAGGTAGGGCTGATATTGCGGTGATGTACTGAAATCCCAAGGGATCGGTTCCAGCAAGCACGTCGTCGCTCAGGTTGATGCCAATGTCGCAGACCTCCCCCAATGCGGCCTGGGAACTATCATCGAAAGCTGGGCGCTTGTCGTTACCATTATTGATATGCTCATGTTCGGGTGCTTCTGCCTGGGCTATGCTGTCAGTGCGGGAATCTGACAGTGTTTCGGGGCGACGCTCCCAAACGCCACCCTCATAAAATTCCTCCACAAATACAAAACTTGACTGGTCTGTCCGATCGAAAATGTCACTTGAAAAATCCCCCTGGGAATTGGTCCGGTGACTTTCGATGCTAGAAGGTGGTGCCAATATCGGCGCCATCGTGATAGACGAGATTGCACGCTCGAGCTCAATAGGGGAAGCTGTACGCTCGTCGAATGGAGTGGTTTCGCTCCAAGCAGTGCGATCGGTGCCATTGTTGTTGTGCTGTGTCCCGTGTCCTGCTGTTTCTTCTCCTGAATATGTGCGATAGGGCACAGCAACATCGAATAAGTTGATCGATGGATCCATTGTCGTCAGCTCGCGCGGGCTTATGAAAGGATCTCTTCTGCAGAGGAGCCTGACCGGTAGACGTATCAGTTAAATCGATCAGCAGCAGGGCACTTTGCGTCCATTCACCCGAGATTCGCCATGGCCGTCAAGGTATGCGACCAATTGCCGGCCTGCAACCAGACGGCTGCGACGAGGGCGAACATGGCATTCTTCAGCACGGTCGGTTGAGGTCCCTCGCGACACTGTCGAACACTAATCCTCACGAGTTTGTCCACATTACACATCTTAGCCCGCTGAGCACACGCTTTCTTCCTCTGAATCAAAACCTGTGTGGCATTCTGTTCCCCTGTTCCGTCGGTTAGAAAGCTGTCTCTTCGAAGTTGCTCGCGGTACTTGAGGAGATAAACCTACGTCGTGACACGCCCAATTGGAAACATAAGGCCAATCGATCAGCTGTTTAGCCCTCTGAACTGCCAGTCTTCTGCCATGGCGCCTCAAGTTGTGGTCTTCCAGAGGGAAGCTTGAGCGGACATTGGAGACGGATGTTGGACCGTGCAGCCTTTTTCACATGCAGCGACCTCATTCGGTCGTACCGGAAGGAATTCTACGCTGAGATGCCGGAGAGCCAACAAGAGGTACGCCACTGATTGCAGGAGCAAGGGGGTCCCCGCCAATTTGCACTTGTCGCATTGCCACAAGGCAAACAAGCATGATGGAGTGAGCGCTATACTAGTGTGGGGCATGTATGTATCCATGACATGTATAGTTCCCGCGTGTACCAAGGTGACCAGCTCTCTTTCGACGCTAGACTGCAAAAAGGAATTACGTCTGGCCAAAGTCAATAATAGCCGTTTGGGACTGCTAGATGATTGTCACAGTACAGTGATGCAGCAGATGAGGTACGAGGCCTATGAGCATGGACGTTCCGGCCTTCGCATGCTGTTAGTGCCAACTCTTGCCTAGCTCGACGCTGGCTGGTAGGTACCTAAGATGCAATGTTAGGCATCATTTCCCTTGAGGTATTCAACAAAGCGCACCTGCAGTTACTTTATGCAGTTCCACGTTGTCGCTCCCCCGGCAGGAAGACAACGCGCTAGCCAATCGGCAAACTGGCAGAGAAGCCGTTTGAGTCTTTAACTAGCAGTCAGCGTGCATGGCACGTACCGTTTCGGACGCTACGCTATAGAGGTATAGCTTAAACCCCCGCATTTCTTTATTATATAGAGTTTATCCTTAAGTTCCTCCTACATTCGATTCTATCGTATAGTTTAAGTCCTCTATAATTCTCTACCTCTAGGTATTTAGATCTTCTATTATCCGTACCTATAGAAGTAGCGCACGTTGTAACTTACGTATAATATACTTACACTTGAATTTTAGGGATCCTATATTGTACCGGTTAGCTAGTAAGGTTAACGCAATCAATTAGTCATGCATTTTATAGGATTTCTGCTGCCTAGAATCGGTCACAGATCCTACAATTGACACCGTGCTCATGTCAACGTACTGTGAAGCCGTAAACAACTAGTCTTCTGTTACGGAGACAGGCGTGACCCCACACATGTTGCCTAAGGCAGAAACAGTCTCTGTCTTGGCAGCCAGGGAGTAGAGAGACACTCCGGTGCGAGTCTCCCTTGACACTGTGGCATCCCTGAGGGATCTCAGAGATGCAACAGATGTAGACACGAATCTCCTTTGTATATATCGCGGTGGATTTCTACATAGGTAGTTGTGTTCAACTCATGTTTCAATCCAACTGAAAGGTCTTCGCATAACAACGCTCAGTGATTCACTCAGAGAGGTTCATCAGGTTCTACTACCACAGAGAAGTATACCCATCCCTGTGTCTTGACACTAACCAAGGCCGACCGAGCTCTACCACGTCGAGACGACTTTGTCGGATCGCAACACTTTGAACACCCTCAAGGACTTGGTAGTTCTTCAGACACGACATGTCTTCCATCGACAGAAGCGCCAGCACGGCCTCCGCCACACGCTCCAGGAGCGACGACAAGATGAAGGTCGCTAAACCCGACTTCTTCTACGGAGACCGCTACAAGCTCGACGATTGGCTCAACCAGATCCTCTTGTACTTCAAGATGGAGGAGGTCAGAGAGGACAAGCAGTGTCTCACTGCTGCCTCCTACCTCAGAGGTGAAGCCCAACAGTGGATTCGACCCCGACTTACCGACAAGTTGCTACGCGATACCGACTCGGAAGGAATCTTCACGAATCTCCGATCGTTCATCATGAAGATACGCTCCATCTACGGACTCAGCAACGACCAACAAGTCGCGATTCGACAGATCCATCACGTCACTCAGAAAGCATCAGCGTCCCACTTCACCGCTAAGTTCACGGAATACGCGGCCAAAACTGAATGGGACGACAACGCCTTGCGTACCATGTACTACCGTGGACTCAAGGACAACTTGAAAGACGAGCTTATGCGCTACGGAGCAGATCAATCGACGCTGTCACTTTTACAGCGAGCAGCAATCGAAGTCGATGACAAGCTCTACGAACGATCCATGGAAAAACGACACAACCATCAGGACTACGGACGATCTGGCTATGCTGCCAACGGCTGGTCCGGAGGCAAGCAACGTCGCGATCCTGATGCCATGGAAATCGACATCATCCAGAAACGTCCTACGAACCGAGGACGGGGTGGAGGACAGAAGGGCAGACACCAGGCCCAGGGGACCAAGCGAGAAGACAGGAAGTGCTACAACTGTCAGAAGACAGGACACATTGCAAAGGACTGCCGTGGCCGCAAGGTGCAACCACAGCAGCGTAGGGCTGACACGCAGCCTTACGAGGTCAACGTCATGACCAGAACGGACAACGAGTCACCGATCGAAACGACTCGCGGCGAATGCGACACTACGGCTCAAGAAGAGCCCAAGCACGCTTGGATGCACTGGACGGCTTGCTATGACGACTCATGCACGACGCATTGGTCCTCCAAGAACAACGAAGGGTATTTCCCCAGCCGCCCACGCAAGCATCGCAAGGAACTCAACGTCATTGAAAGGCATGGATGGGACACCATTTACGATGACCTCCCTCTAGATGACGAAGTGCCAGCATTGCGCCTACCATCACCACAGCAGGCCAGAGACGACGGCTATTACGCCCGAGGAAGGTCTCCACCTCCGCTCATGCGAGAGGACACAACCCTGCACCATAACTACGAAGACTCTCCAGAAGAAGAGAGTGATACCGAATCAACCAGACAGGCCATGGTGCTCCAGAGCACGAGACAACCCAATTACGACCAAATCATAGACCTGGGAGTACTACCAGAGGTCGACGGTTCCACTACCGATCAAGCACTAACGCCGGAAGAATCCGAAGACGAATATTCCGACGACGACGAACCAGACGACAACGAGGTACTCAACTTCACAGTGGACGGACCAGAACCAATCCGACGGATGGTCCTCCACCTAGCCCAACGATTCGAAGAAATGTTTCCCAAGATATCTGGGAAACGACGACTACACCCTTACGAGTTCGAGCAGACGATGCTCCAACTACGATCCATGTTCTGGACCTACAGGCAAATCAACAACGTCGACGAGTACAACCACTTGTACGTTCGAGAAGCTGTACCAATGGGAAGTGTATTCCACCCAAGCGGAGGATACCTCACACCCACGGGATTGCCATCTCCAGACAAATGAGAGATCGCGTGCAAACCGTTGCACAGCGATACAAGGAGATCGAGCAAATCCAGGCCAAATACCAGGACGATGAGATCCCAGAGCAGGAAATGAAACGGCAATGCACAAACCACATGTCACAGTGGTCGATACCTCCACTCATGCCAAACGGGATGATACCTACGACTTACACAGGAAGGATCTTCCAACATTACCGAGTCACGCTCAAGGGACAAGTCACGATGATACAGCACGGAGGAAGGATCACATTCCGATCCAAGGGTGGACCCCTTAATTGGGAAATCTGCCTCGACGACACCAGGACCTCCGCTGCACAGTCAAAAAACTAATGAGACCCGTCGATGAGAGCAGATCACGGGAACTCAACAACACGAATGCTCAGACGACTTCAGCACCAGTCTTCCGCACCAAATGCATTGTGGATGGACACGACACTCATGCTATGATAGACTCCGGAGCCAGCGGAACATTTATCTCAGCACAGTTCGTCAAACATCACGGGATCGCTACCCGAAAGAAGAAAAACGGCGGATACGAGTTGACGGCCGTCGATGGCTCGTCACTACCCGACGTAGACAGTGAGACAATGCCACTGCAACTGATCTTCCAACAGCACCACGAGACGGTTGTCCTAGATGTTGTGCCTATGGCCAGGCATGATATCGTTCTGGGCACTCCTTGGTTGGAACGACACAACCCCCATATCGAATGGAGGAAACGAGTACTCACGTTTGAGAGATGTTGCTGCGTTATCGACATCAACCCTTTACATCAGCAGCGATTGATGAAGGATGAGGAAAGACAGATCAACGATATCCGTCAACCGACCACGACGCCAATTGATGGCTCGAACTCGACAGACACCGGCAAGGTCCTGCCGGGTCACCACGTCAGAGTTACCGGAGGATAGGACGCACCTCCCGACATCCCTAAAGAGTTCCAAAGTTGGAAGCGGCTCTTCCAGGATGAGACAGGGCTCGATGCCTTGCCTAAGCACCAACCATGGGATCACAAGATCAGACTCCAGCCTGATAAGGATCCACCATGGGGACCACTTTACGCACTATCACAACGAGAACTGGAAGAACAACGCAAGTGGATCGACAAGTACTTGGCCAAGGGCTGGATACGCAAATCCCAGTCACCTGCGGCCTCACCAGCAATGTTCGTTCCGAAGAAACCAGACAAGCTACGGATGGTTATCGACTACAGACGACTCAACGCGATCATGATCAAGAATTGGTACCCGCTACCGAACATCGAAGAAATGAAGAACAGGCTCACCAGAGCACAGTGGTTCACCAAGATCGACCTACGCGATGCTTTCCACAGCATACGCATGGCCGAAGGTGAAGAGTGGAAGACCGCCTTTAGGACACGCTTTGGACTCTATGAGTTCTTAGTGATGCCATTCGGTCTTACCAACGGAGAAATGTTAGCTTCTTTTGCCGTACATTCGGCGGTGGTACGCACTGGAACAACCTCCAGACTCTGCGGCTGCCTGGCAACTGATCTGTAGATTGCCGAATTCTATTGGGTTGCGTCGAAGAGCGGGCAGATGCTGCCACAGATCGCAGAAAATCGAGCATCCCTTCCGCTCTCCTGTATCTAAGCTGCGGACCGGCGGACTAGTACTACGGTGGGTGACCACGTGGGATTACCCACTATTGTATGTTTCGTCTTTGTGCTGCCTCCAATGGCATTCGGTCCAGCCTAGCCACCGTTCCCTGTCGGGGTGGACGGTTGTCGGCATGCCGGCGAGTTATTTTGTCGGTCGGGTGGGTTGGACAGCGTCTAGCAGTAAGCTTGCCGCAGTCGGGGATGCATCAGCAAGCACCATCCTCTCGTTCAAGGCTACAGAGTAAGGAAGCAAACGATGCCGGCGGGCAAGTAAGGATGGACTTAGTGGTTGGGAGTAGCTTTGGGAATGGTAGAGGGAAGGGAAGGCATGTATGGAGAGAATGTAGGGAAAGACTTACGAGAGAGAAGGCGTTCACCTAGTAATAAGGACCATGCTTGATGCGTTTGCATACCAGGAATGTATTACGAAGCATAGCGGTACGGTTGGACATACTGATGAATGATGCGGAAAAGAAGCCGCAGGGTGTTGCTTGATCAGGAAGATGGCTTTGCCTATACAAGCTCAGGTGCGATAAGCTTGACAAGATAGGCTCAACTATGTTAACAATCGTCTACCTTTCCTACGGTTCTTCTCTCTCGTTCTTAGTCCACTGCCCTCCAGTTAGCTAACAAAATAGGCATGCCTCCTCTCGAACAGCTCATCCCAGTCTCTTCCTCCGTCTCGCTCCACACCATCTTGACAACGCCAGCGAAAACTCCACCCACCAACCCAGCGGTCGTACTCCTCCACTTCTGGGGCGGCTCAAACCACACCTACCAACCCCTCATCACTCATCTCAGCCGCGACTTTCCCATCATCGTTCCTTCGTTACGAGGCTGGGGTACCTCGTCCAGACCTCCGGACGCCGAAGCGTATCGCACAGCAGACTACGCAACTGACATCATCGCCCTTCTTCACGCCCTCAGCTCCGACTATCCAGAAGTGTTCGCGAACGGCGTAATCTTGGTTGGGCACTCCATGGGAGCCAAGATAGCTCAGTTCATGCTCACACAAAAATACCAGCTTCCGTCTTTTGTGAGGATCAAGGGCTTGGTACTCCTAGCTCCGGCGCCGGCGGGCAGTTTCAGCTTACCTCCCGAAATGAAAGAGCAGCAAGTCCACGCTTACGATACCGCTCCATCCGCCGAGTTCGTGGTGCGGAACGTCTTGCTCGGAACCCCCGGCGCCGTTGACGATACCATAGTCGAGGAATTGGTGACGGATGCTATAGCAGGATCAAAGGGGGCCAGAGTCGCGTGGCCGGAGTACGGTATGAGCGAGGAGCTCGGAGGAGCGGTCGCCCGAGCTGTCCGGGACCACCGCGAGCGCGAGGGCGCTTTGAAAGTGCTCGTAGTTGTTGGCGAGCTCGATGTGGTCGAGACGATGGCGAGCGTTATGGAGCGGACAGTGAATGAGCTGTCGGCAAGCGGCGCAACAGTAGAGGTGCACATCATACCCGGAATAGGGCACTTGAGTCCAGTGGAAGCACCCAGGGTAGTAGCAGATGCGATCCGGTCGTTCTTGGTGTGAGGGCATCGGCCAACGAGATGGCGGCACTGGGGCGGAATGCCACGTTCATCTTGCCCCGTGTTGATGCAGACTCGCGAGGTGCGCGAGCGGGACCGGACCCTCGGGCAACAACTTCATATCATACTTCACTATCGGGGTCCCAAGCTCAGTACTTACAACTCCAGGTCGCAGCAAACGGGTTGCTCGTTCGCTCTTCGCCCAGTACCTTCGGCGACGGTGGACTAACTCCCACACTCCCTCACGGTCCAGACGCCGCGTAGCGCGGGTCTAGGTGTGCCTGCTACCCTGCGGCTGCTTAACCCTTATCACACTTCCCACTTGAGTCTGTTTCGAAGCAGCCTCCGCCTCAGCACGGTCTCCAGCCGCTTGACGTTCCATCTGCTCCTGCATCGATTTAAGTCGGTCAATCCTGTTCGATTGGCGGTAAGTCGCGATGCCGAGCAAGAGGGCGGCGAGAACACTAATACCCGCAATAATAACGCCAGCTAGTGACATCTTGTCCGCTCAGGACAATGGGTCTTGGTATGCTGTTCGAATCCTGCGGCTTTGATCAGCTCAAGCAAGCAATATGAATGAATGACAACTACGTACTTGAAAGTGCATGAGTCGTCATGAAGTTTGTCGGGAGTATTGATCCTTGCCACGAAGGGACTGCCATTGAAAGGGAAAGCAGCATTCTTGGGGACCTTTGGGATGACAATATTGGCAGAGGTTCCAAAGCGCTGCGGGTGTGGTGCCGCTTCTGCAACCACCGCATCGTCGGTCATCAGGTCTGAGATGGGTCGAATCCCGAGGTAGCAAGTGTCGTAGCTGGCGTCGCCATAGATGTCCCAATTGACGTAGAGGATGTCTCCCGGGACAAGCACTGAGCCGCAACCACTTGCCACAACGTTGGATATGTAGTACGGTGGTGTCGTAGTGTTCGTCGAGTTCATTGCGAGCTCGAAAGGAAGCTCCGGGGGCCTTGACAATGATACCAGGGTTCCCGCTGATCTATGTTCGTCCAGACAGTGTTTCGAGCGCACCTGCCAATATGGAAGCCAAGTTCCTTGACACTTCTGCTGCGCTTGAGAAGTTCTTCAGTGATCTTGGCAACTGTGGTGGCCAACCACCGAGACTCTACGTGGATTTGGAGGGCAACAACCTCTCTCGCAACGGCACCCTGTCACTGGTCACAATCTTGTTGGAACCGGAGAGGAACGTTTATCTTGTCGACGTGACTACACTCGGGCGAGATGCTTTCACTACCGCTGGCGCAGACGGTCGCGCGCTGAAATCAGTGTGGGAGTCGGGGGACATTGTCAAGGTCTTCTTCGATATTCGCAACGACTCCGATGCCTTGTTTGGTCTCTACGAGATCCGCGTCGCTGGCATCGAGGATCTGCAGTTGATGGAGCTGGCCTCGAGGAACTTCAGCAAGAGGAATGTCAATGGATTGGCCAAGTGTATCGAGTGAGCCAGTACGATTCCGTTCGTCGAGAGGCGAAGGTGGCAGGTGGTGAAGGACAACGGCAAACACCTGTTCGACCCTCAGCAGGGTGGCTCCTACGGTGTCTTCGATCAGCGGCCTCTATCGAAAGACATCAAGGAATACTGCATACAAGATGTCACATTCATGCCGCATCTCCGGGACATCTATCGCAGGAAACTGTGCGATGCGTGGTGGAGAAAGATTGACACAGAGACAAACGCACGCATTCAGCTTTCTCAGAGCCCATCGTTCAGAGGCAAGGGCCAGCACATGGCCCAAGGTCCGCCTGCATGGTTGTCTTGGCATCTGACTACAGCCGAGAGACTGTCACGCACACTATTCAAGGCCGCTCCTGCCCGCGAGCAAGTCCGGACTCCCTCTCCACCACCGTCTGGACACAGCGTGGTCCGATCGCTGTCGGATGACGGCACGAGCTCGCCAACATGCTTTACCACGTCACCCTCACGAAGACGAAAAAGGTCCTCGACGAGGACTCCGACGATGACTTTGTCCCTGGATGGAACAGCACTCGAGACTTCCACGGCGATGACAGTGGCGAAGATCGCGACTTCACTGTATGTGACAAGGAATGTGGCTACTGTGGTCGCTGCGAATATTAGCATCGTATAGGATGAATGGTTTTTATCCTAGGTATGCCTTCAGAAATCCGCCGTATGTCTACCCAGTATGATCCGGAGGTGACAGTTATGTACAACATCAACGTTTTCCCTGACCAACCGTTCCAGATAATCTATCAATCCAATCCTCATTAAGAAATATTCACACGGTTGGAGCTGCCCTCTACTACCCACTAATATTGCACCGATGACGCTCTCGATCATATCGAAATGGAACTTGGGCGGCTGGAGTGCGAGGAGGAATTCCCAAGGGTACGGACCGCTGTATTCCAACGCGTCCTGTAACGAAGCCGAAAGGTTGTGACATCGCTGGATACATTCCTGTTGAGCGGTGGTCAGATCAGTGGCATCATGGCGGAGGAAATGCCATAGGGACACGTGGGATTTCATCGTCGTGAGTTGAAAGTCGCCGGTCTCGTTATTGGTGTACACGATGGGTGATTGACGGGATATACGAAGACGGAGGTTAAAGTAATCCATAGAGGTGGGTATTGACCAGAGCCGCAAGGAGGCGAGTCAGCTTGACCTGGGTGAGTGTGTTTGTGCTTTGCTGGGCTGGAGGAGATGCGTCACGACGGTTAGGTCCAAGACCGCGTCGCCGAGAATCTCGAGACGTTGGTAGGATTCAACATGGAATTGTGAGCCTCCTGAACTCAGCGTTAGAGCTTCAGGCAGAAGAGTCTTGTGGTTGAAGTTACCGTCGACGAGGCGTTCTGCTTCGACGATACTCCCTGCGAGACTGGCGAGGATCGGCGTACGTGATGAAATGAGAGGGTTGGGCAGCGGCACTGCTGAAACGAAGTGACAAATAAATTCCCTGGCCGCTTCGAGATCACCGTCAGTGTCCAAGAAGAGTCTTACGCGCCACTCCCAGACAGGCTTAGCGGTGAGATCGAAGCTCCCGATCGGAAGACTACACTGAGTATGGCTAGTCCGTGTGGTTGCAACAAACAAGCGCCTTGGAGCGAGCGGCAGTATACTAGTGGGGCATGTGCTGCGCCATCTGAGCATCTTTTCATGATGAATGTGGGCACAGCGGGACACTGCGAAACGGCCTCGGACAAGTCACCCGTGGAGATCTACATGAAACCTCTGAGCACTCCGGTATCTGTGATATGGAGAAGCAACCCTCTTGTTCTCATCCGTCTGCCCCGCCATCTCCAGGAGGACCCAGCTCAGGCTCGGACGATAACAGTACTTTACGCCGCTTGCGATCGCGTCGGCCACGCCGCCAGCCGTTACTGCACCGCAGCCATAATGATGTTCTTCGGTATGCCTACTTAACTCACCCCTTCCTCCTCGCATATGCATCTCTGACTTTCGCCGCAGCATGTCCCTCTTCGCAAGCCAGACACCTACGGACCGATACACTCGTGTTAGACTGTCGAAGCGTCTCGAATCAGCCCAAGCCAGTGTTGGCTCGTCTACCCTCCAGGCAATCGAACCCGTTTGGTCTAATCAGCAAGATCGCCGTCTACTACGACTGCGCAACGAGAACGAGCTGCCTTGGAATTGGATAGCCGGCGCATACTTTGCTGGCACCGACCCAGCATGGTTGCGGAAGGGGTATGCACCGCTGACCACCGACAACCCAGCTCCGAGTGGGTACGTTCCCGCTGCTGGTCTCCGAAGAAGTCGCAGGATCGATCACGGCACATAGCTGCCAGCATAATTGTGCGCCTGCGGGAGCTTGCATGCCCTTTTGACGATCGAGACTTGTCTGCACTCCTTTCCAATGAACAAGCTTGGCTTACATGATCACCGAGCGATCGTTAGACAACGGGTAGCCACATGTTCGTTTCCACAGCCCACTTCCACGGCTTCGGGGATGCAGAAGACGCTTGCGTCTGAGCTTCCCGGGAGATACGTGTGCGTTGATGGAAGGCGACTCAAGACTACAGACGCTTGTAGGAACCAACGCAACATCATACGAGCTTATATAGCATCTCGCTGGTCAAGACTTGTCGCTATGTACCGAATGCTTCGATGATCTCTTGGGCGCGGAAACGGGTGGCCGCCGGCCTGTACCTGTCACTTGGCCCTTCTCGCACTCGTCTAAACTCCCACATGATCGGGACTAGGCCCTCTGCATCTTGTAAAAATGCTTCCGACACCTCGGGCGAGCATAGAAGTGTCGCGCGGCCTTGCTTAATCTCAACCTCAGGTTTCCCGCCACATCTCCGTTGATATGGATTGTCAAGCCGGACCAGGCCAAGACCACCTAACAGGGATACCGCCTCTTGTTCGAAGGTGATATCATGCATCTCGGCAGCCTCGCTCCGGTTGAGGTAGTAGCTATAGGGCAGAAGTTGGCCTTCCCACAGTCGAAGCATCCGTGGTGACAAGGCCTTTTCTAGCGGTGCACACATGGTGCCCGCCCATGGAATAGTCGTTCCGCCAACCTCGACCAGCCGCTCGTTAGTCGCCATCTCCATATCCTTGAACAGCAGCGCTATACCGTACTTGTCCCACTTGTTATACTCAGCGAATACCGACTTTACCGCTTTGAAAGCCACCTCCATGCTCGTCCTATGGTATGCTCGGTGTATAGCGTCGTCTAGGCGTGGTAGTGAGTCGTAGGCATCAGGTCGATGTATCTGGAGAGTATGATATATAGTGCGTAGCTGCAGATCACTCAGCCTTCGATAGTCACAGTCTAGACACAATTGTATAACGAACAATATACAGGATAGTGCCGCCTCGTCGCTGTTCTGCTCCCGCTGACACTCTCTCTCAGCCGTCCTCAACGCCGCAATCAGCGAGCGACAGATTAGGGCGATAAGCTTATGATACACAAAGAAGATCGCTCTTTCGCCAGCTACCATCCCACCACCTGCGTTCAACAAGGCAGGTTGAAGCCCTACACTATCTGTAAGCTTTCCAGAGTCTAGAGCTCAGGTTCTATACAGCATTACACGGTGGCTTGAGCACCGACGGTCGGGCCTCGATACAAGCTTTAGATAGTCTCCAACATGGTCAGTGATAGTACAAAACATGCTACGCAACAGAAGGCAGCCTACTGTCTCCCTTCACAATCGTGGGTTCCGTGTGTGGGCTCGTAGTCAAAGACCGAGCACGCAAACGTGACGTGATCGTAGAGGGTAGGTTTGAGCGCCCCAGCGACAACATTGCTCTGAAGCTTTCTTACTAACATTGGCAAGTGACACTATAAGAGCTGTAGGATCGAATGTGTATGCGAAGAAGAGCAGATTCGATGCGAGGTTTGTGCTCCTGTAATGAGTGGTCAGCGTCCGTACTAGTGTCTCCGCTTGGCTCCAGCACCCTGGCGTTAACAGTCATCCATGAATGTGTTGTTCTTTCCTTGTGTTTGATACGCTCCTTTAGCCGCACGCGGCAATTGACAGCCAGCCGAGAGATTTTGTAGCGTCACGATATGGCTCCGCAATCTCTATCGCAACCACCATTCGGCGCTGACTACATTCCATTCGAGATGGAATCGGCTACCAGGTGTGTACTTTCCGAAGTTAGCTACAGGGCCTTTCAAAAGCTAACGTTGACGGTAGCTCAAGTACCTATGTTGCAGGGCCTGCTAGCTTGCCGTCGCCTCGAAAACTCAGGTATGAGCAATCGAAATGGCTCTCGGCGCCCTGGTCTCTCCACCACGATCCAGCAGGGGCGCAGGTCGTAGTAAGCTGTGACTGGAAGCTTGCTCCGCCTGAGCTGAAGAGAATGTCCCTTCGCGCAATGCACGATGGGGACGGGATGGAGACGAGCACAATGGCACCCTGTGGATCGACCCGAGCCTGAAGGTGGCCAGAGGTGTAGCGAGCGGCACCGTTGTTGCGAGGGGGCTCGTGTGTGTGACCACCGATGTGACAGACAGGAAATATTGGGGATGACTATATTACGGGGTTGAGTTCAGGTTGCACGCGGGGACACGAAGCAGTCTTCAGACAGTTAGCTTAGGCTCAAAGAGAGAAAGAACGCGGAAATCCCAATGCATAAACACCAACCGACTAATGTTCACTCCCGGCCACATCGGGATCAACCTTCGCTCTTGTAGGTCGTGCTGCCGCAGTTGCGTGAGGTGTGGTGGCGAGCTCCCGCAGCAAAAGCCGCGTGTGACGCAATCGCGATAGCCGTAGACTTCATGTTGCGACGTCTCCCGATGAATAAGGTACTAGGGCCGCACACGGCCCGGGCCTCTGAGATCATAGCTGCCGCGACAGACTTCAGCGTTCCTGCAAGAACCACCCATTTCCAATATTGAGAAGAGTACCTAATGGCCCAAATCGGTGCTCGGTCGAGTGCTGGGGTCGTGAAAATCGCAACGGGCTCTGATGCTACCCAGTGGAAGTACTTCCAGGTATGGCCGACGGCCTGCATGGATGTCCAAGGCTGACGCAACCTAGAAGATAACACGGGAGCTCCTTGAGGCAGTCTTCTGCCCAACCGATCTTATGACCGAAAGCAAATCTCGGGAGGCATAGAAGGTTTCGCAGAGAGCTTGCGGGAACGCTACAAGGGACGATTTCCTCGTGGGACGAAGTCAATCCGCAGGAGGTAAGAGCTGCGCTTGACTTGGTGAACGCTCAACTCAGCAGCGAGGGTATCAAAGAGGTCTCGTCGGACGTCTTCCGTTGGCGTATGCTCCAGACCATTCGATACATGAAGCGCAGACCCATTACTGGACAATGCAAGTCGTCAATAGGTGAAGTAGCCCAATCTTTGCTAACGGGTCGCGACAGCAACATTGCAGGCCAATGTAGGCCCAAGCTTACCGCCGTTCAGTGAACTTCTGCGACGAGGCGACGCGGGAGAAGATCTGTGGAGGTTGGCAATCGACAGCCGATCGCGAAGCAACTTTGCACACGTCCAAGCGACGACTGGAGAATCCACGTGGCGGGCCTGCCCGGCTTGTATTACCGTAGGGTATGTGCGCCATCACGGACTACCTGGCAATTTATGACCCTGAGGTTTGTCAGCCATGAGGCGGGACTGCCTCTAGGCTGACATGACCATAGAGTTTGGTTCACCTTCAGGTTCAATCGACCACGCGGGTTGCGTTGCCATAAGGTCCGTCGGCCCTCGGGTACGAACACCATGCGGTTTCTACAACCGTGGAGTAGGTCACCCATCAGGTGCAAGCGACCATGCGGGTTGTGTTGGCCCTTCGGCCGCGAGGCAAAGACTCCAGGATTTGTGTTATGTGGCAAGCTGGATGAACTACTGCAACGCCCAAACAACAGTGATACTATGGCTATAGATCTATCGACTGATGCGTGCTCTCGCACTTCTATTCGCGCGGTTTATCGTACACGTCTGATACGGCACAGTGGCGCGTCGATGGTCGCCCATCCTGATGTCTTCGCCACCAGAGGATGAACTAGAGAATGCCGACTGTGGCAGATGCGCTGTTCCGGATGTAGTGGGTGACGAGGCCACAGTTTCTGTTTCAGGGGCCGGCACAGGCACGCCGTAGTATGACCAGAGTGTGCTGTAAGTTTCCTCCAGACCTTCCATCACAGACGCCGGATAACCAGTGCATTTGTCTACCCCAGAGACCTGAGACGTTCGACGTCCTGTGCTCTGGCCAACATCGAACGGATCCGACGTCGAGGCTCGCGAGTCAGATACCGAGGCTGAGTCGACATTCCAGCGTTCGCAAGTCGGAATTAAGCTGGGAGACGTTGCCTGAGCGACCCCTTGCACGCTCTCCAGCCAAATGATGTTGCTCCATGCCCTGCTGTTCGAGATCCGGGGCATGTTCGGCGCAACACATTCTGTCGATGGTCCATGTTCTTGTTGCTGTATGGGAGCATATGTCATTGGGGTGTTGTGGTAGACCTGGCGGTAGTGATGATTCTGCGAAATGGCGACTGGTGTGTAGCGCTGCACTGAATGCCGCCAACATAGAAGGAGGCAAACGCCCACGATGATGATCAGAAAGATTGCAACGGCTGCGGCTGTTACTCCTGACTCCTGAGAGTTCGATAGTCGACTTGCGGCATCCATGTGTGTATCAGGGCTTTGAGTCGCTGGGGACGTCGCCAGCGGTGTAGCGAGCCGCGCCGTAGTCGCGAGGAGGGTCGTGTGGGTGACTACCGATGTGACAATTGAGGTTTGGTCGTAGACCCGAGTGCTCGTCGCTGTAACAGAGGTTGGTTGGAACGGGAAGAAGGGAGCCGCGAAGCTGTTCGATCCGCTGGAGCTGTTTAAAGGATATACCACCTGACTGGTTCCGTTCCAGCTCGATTTTCGAGGCGCGTATATGGCAGGGGCCATTGTGAGGTTTCGAGTGCGTGAATGGTTTGCAAGATAGCCGCCTTCTGTGCGACCACAAAGCCGTCTTATAACACCCGGTCGCATCTCGACTGAGTCCCAGGATAGCATGTAAGCGCTCTGCTGCGCTTCGCCATCGGGACTGGAATCAACCTCTCGCTCTCTGAGGACCTTGTGAGCTACGCTGACCTCCCATGTCTGACATCTGTCCAGAGGTAGCGCGAATCTTCTCAATCGAAACCTCACAATGACAGTGTGATCTTCAACATCGTCCATGACAAGCACATGGGATGGAATTGAAGCGCATCCTAGGATGCTCCTTCGATACCTTGACAAATCAGAAAGGGATGCACTGTTACCTAATGACAGGTACCAGAGGAGCGTTTGCCTTGAGATGCGGGTGGAAGGCGCAGCTCGCCCAGGGAACATGCACCTTCACTCTAGGTAACAGCCTCTGAGCCTTGAGCCTTTCACCATGTATGCATCATGCAGGAATGCGCACGATCGTGTTCGCACATCATCGGTAGCGTTCGCACCGTGCCTTCTGCTATGCCGATCGAGCTGGGCCCAGGAGATTAACGGGCGGCTCGGTGACGCCTCGGCCTTTCCATGATACCACAGTGAAGTACGATGACGTACAACTCTTACGCAGTCAAACGTCTTCAATTTCTTTATGATGGGCTGGTTCAGAACTTCGTTACCAGCTTCACAAACAGCAAGGATAATGGTTCTACGTTTTGCAGCGTACGCATCCTCAAGGGCATGAACATTTGCTACATCACGTTCGTCTTGATCGTCAGTAGGGGTTCCAAGACGTGTGTCTTTGCCTTGCTCCATGTGAAGCGTGCGCTTGGACTAGGTGTGCAGAGCCCTTTATGCGCCATCGGCAAGATCTCAGCTAGGCGCTATCGACCGTTACCCCGCGCACTGATCCATGATCTTCGAATGGTACGCGGCGCAAAAGTTGAACCATCTTTCAACGTGAAGAGCCCTGTAGCTTTTCCCCAATTCATCCCTCGCTATCCAGATCCTCTAGACTATCGAATCATTCTTTCAATCAGAATGCCACCGCTTACATGGTTGCAGATACTGGAGGCATGCGCGACTGAGTCACAGAGCTCACTAGGGAGGCTGTTCACTTCACCGCTTCTCAGAAAGAATTTGGGACAAGTATACGACGGTAGGGAAATCTGTTGGACCCTTGCAGAGCAGGGAATGGGGATGAGATTGATGGAACCCGCAACTCCCATGGATATCTCGAGCGATGTAGAAGAGGACGTAGTGGAATCGGTGGGTCAACAGGATATTGAGAACATTGAACTCAGCGAAGGTTTCATGAGAGGGCTGGAACAGCTTTTCGCAAGCACCGATGGGAGGGGAGATAGGGTATACAGACCTTGCTTCAGCTGCGCTTTTCCCATCTCATATTGCAACAAGGTCTTCCGGATCCTGCCCGTCCGGACACCAATCTTCGTTCAACACGGTATAGAGGTTTTCAATGATCCTGGCCATGTGCCTTTCACCATGTTCTACCGTTACAAGCGCTTTCATTACTGCGTCCCATACTGCTATTGGAAGATCTGTTGACTTTGTCGCAGATGATGCGGTTCTAACGTACGCCTCTGCGTGCCAGAGGACCGCGATGGAGCGCGATATAGTCAACATCGGCGCGTGCAGTGCGATTCCTCTTCACAGGCGTCGCGGTACAGAACGCGTCGTCAGCTGCCACGTTCTGCAATACCCCCCGCGCAGCCGCCGCCATTGCGATCGACGCTTTGCGCGGTACGAACCCGTGCGCTCTTCGGATACTGAGTATCGTCTCGCTTTTTTCGAGATAGTGTGTTGATTTTCTGTCGGACAATTTCAGTGATGTAAAGTACAGCGTATCTAGTGAGTGTGACTCTGATTGTATCGTTGTAGCAGCCATGAGATCAGTGTGAAATGGGGAGGAAGGGAAAAATTGCCTCGCTTACCGACGTGCCTCGGTAGACCATGAGTTACGTTATGTGGCTGAGGAGATAAGGCGCTCTTGATGCGATTGGTTAGGTCGTATCGTAGGACTGTGCAACCTTCGGAGACATAAAGGTGATTTACTCGAGGCGCTTCATATAAGTTATTGTTGTAATCGTTCGCTTGCGAAAAGCATTCCAGTTTCACGCCTGAGTCTCTCGAACTGAAAACGTAGGTAGTGCTATGCGCCGTCACTTCCAGTGTTCCCGTACCATCGTTAGACCTAGCGTGCATTTATCGGCTGACGTGCTTATAGAAGGCTAGACGCTTGAGTAAGTTAATGGCCTCTTTCCGGCTCACACACGACAGCGAGGATGAATTGCTGGCTCGAATCCTTTACAACGCGTTTTGGTCAGCATGGTAGGTTGATTGTCCGACAGTGTGCGCGAGGGACATGGCTAATGTCCATAGGGAAGTGAATTGGTGGCAGGACTTGGTGTCACCACTTCGAAAGATTGCGTCCAAACCTTCGCCGGATGAGGATCTAGAACCTAAAGAGTCAAGTCGTCTGGAGTTCTACCTCGCTATCATCAGATTTGTGCGCAACATTGGTGGATTAGTCGCCGCAGCGATACCCCCAGACAGTGATCAACCGGCCGCTGTCGTCTGCTGGCTGCCTCCTAACGTGCGACCGACTCTCTCCTCGCTCTTCTGGTCGGGGTGGTTGCGCGCTTGGTCCAGGTTTGGAGTCAGGGGCCTCTACCATTTCTGGCAGTATGAGGACTCACTGAGCAGACTCTACGCACGCTCTCTCTCCCCTCTTGGTTACCGCCAATGTGAGGGAGCGTTCGTGCAGATCATAGCCACAGACCCAGCTCACGCGGGAAACGGATACTCGGCGGCTTTACTTAAATGGCAGATCGAGCAGCACAAAGAGTCCTTGCCTCATACACCTGTATTTCTCGATGCCGCAGCTGATTACTCGCAACGAGTTTACGAGCGCTTAGGATTTGCGGAGATAGGGCGACAGCCGTTGCACATCAACGTTGATGAGGACGGTTTCCGAGCGACAGGGGATCCTAGCCACAAAGAAAAGCAAAATCGGGAGGGAAGGCATATCCAAAGGGTCTTGATGCTTGACCTTCCCTCTGATCCATCGAGCGCTGATCGACCTCCGTTGAAAGAGTGGGGGCTCAGACTTGGCATGGTACAGCTTCTCTGACCTCTTGGAACACGCCTAGACTCAAGCGCGTTGCAGTTACATGAGATTCGCGAGGCTGATGTCAATTAGAATCCCGCATAGATTAGTCTCAGCGAGCAAAACTTCCAATATTTGCATAGAGGGGAGGGAACCGGTGCTTGGAGAGATTGCGGCCGCTCGGACTTCTGGTGGCATGCATGCAATTTGGTCGCACGACAATCAGATTGTCGATGCCTCGTACTGCTTTTACACTCGGACTCGCTCAGCTAGACACCCTTTCGAATGCTGGAAAGCTCAAGTGCGGGCTTCAAGCGATTTCCAGAATCTCGTTCGCGGCCCGTTCACCGGATCGAATTGCACCGTCCATATACCCCGTCCAGTATGGGCTTGTCTCCGTTCCTGCCCAATGGATGCCACCACAAGACGTCCTCAAAGCATCGCCATAGCCTGTAAGCGTCCGGGGCCCAGCGACTGCGACCGGCCCACCACGAGAGTATAAGCTGTTGTCCCAGCGCTTGAAGACCCACTGTGTTGCATTCGCGGCCTGAGGTCCGAAATACCGGACATAGTCACTGCTAATCAAGTCCTGCATCTCTGCCTCCGTGGCGTTGTCCAAAACGCGCATTTCGTCTGCCTCGATGAAGCCGAGAATTGCTCCGTACGAGGCATCGGCAGGGGAGACGTCGAATGTCGTGCGGGCGTAACCTTTGTCCGAAACAACCTGGCGGGATAGGTTTGCAGTACGCCAGAAAGGAGTCCGGTAAATCGCGGTAGCTTTGCCCAAGCTGCCCATGAACATTCGCTGTGTGAGCTGGTCTCTCCGCGCCGGAAGTATGGGATCGTATCGAATGCGGGCCGCTAGCGGCGGCGACATTGCGACGACGACGTTCCTGCCCTCCACAGCGAGTGTATCGGCGCTAACGAGATAGACGTCTGTGCTCAGTTGGGTGATTGAATGCACAGCAGCGCCGAGCTTGATGTGTTCCCACCCGGTTTTTCGTGCCAGACCCGTGCATAGCAGGCCAGTGCCGCCAGTTATTCTTCGCTCCTGTGCGCCGTCATTCACCCCTAGCAGACGCTCGAGTGTACCCATCGCGGTCTGGTTGCCGGCGGCGGCAATGTAGGCTAGAGTGTATAGCAACGATAGCTCTCCTGGCTTCGCAGAGAACACTGCAGCAATGCCCACGTCGAAGAAAGACAGGACACTTTCAGACGTGACTGTGCTGTCTAGCCAGCTCTGCAGTGTCATGGAGTCCCACAAGCTAGCATTTAGATGGTTCCACGGTGCATTGACATCGATACTCGCTGCGAAGATGTCCAGCGATGCAATAGCGCCGACGAGCTGAATCGTCGAATTTGCGTCAAGAGAGGGCAAGGCACTGCCGCTTGCAGAGTATGTCTGTTTCTGCTCGCCGCTGAAGGCCAGATTCAGGCCCGAGTCGTACTCTAGGAACGTCTCTAACCCCAGATCGTCGGCCAGGGCCAAGACGTGATCTTGAGTTAGTCCTACGAAAGCGGCTCCGAGCTCTGTGATGCCACCATTGTCTAGGTAGAAGTTCTCGACACGGCCGCCGACGCGGTCGCGAGCCTCCAGTATCAGCACGGACTTGTTGGCTTCTTGGAGTGTCTTAGCGGCAGCTAGGCCAGAAAGACCACCACCGACAATGACCACATCGTACGAGTCGCCGTATTGAGGTAGCGTGTGGACAATAGAGGCTCGAAATGCGATAGCGTTTATGAGGAAAGAGCCAAGTGTTGTCAGAGTGAGCTTCATGTTGAAGTCGAGGTAATCAGTCGTACATAAGGTGTAGGGAGTGATAGAGCTCGCAACCGAGAGAGGAGTGCTTGAGAACTACGGGCGAAAATCTTCATTGACGGATCTCTCCGATCATATATAACTTTTACCACACTCACGCTCGCTCTCGTATATGCGATTCATCATCCTCCATTACACGGCACAAGCATCGTCCACGTAAGCTTGAGCTACTTGGGACGGCCCCCGGGGCTTCGGCAATCTGGCAAGAAGAGATGGGAGTTCGGCGACATGAAATTCGTAGCCCTGCAACGGCACTATCAGGGAGAAGGCGCATCTACTATAGCTCCCGCCAAAGCCCGTAGGATCTGCCGTCCTTCCCATCCTTCGTGCTTTGCCTCGGCTTGTATATAGCTTCGACGCTAGTTGTTTGCTAACTCGTCGTTGGCTCGCTCGCTCCTCCTTTTGCTCGCTACGAACAACCTTTACATCAAGATCTTGAGTTCTTGGGGGCTTAACTGATCAGCTAACGGTAAGCCTCGAACTGTAGGGTCCCTCCATCATCGAACAATGAAAGATGTTGTCTATGCCCATTTCACTTCTACCTAGCTCGTTGCTCCGTCTGCGAAGGCTGCGATGACCTACATGCTAAGTACTAAAGAACGACGTAATACTATTGACAATTGGATTCTCCTTGCTAATTCTCTCCGCAGTCTCACAGTTTTTAGCAACAGCGGTACCTATACCGACCTAGATATCGAGAACACTCGGCCTGTGACTTTTGGGATCCCATCTGATTCACTTCCCCTAGGTTGCTCTAACTGTGTAGTCTCTTACCCAGTCTATCCCTTGAAGTGTCGATATTCATAACAGGCAGATCTCCCGGGAAAGGGTTGACGGGATTTGTCGAGAAGTCAAAGATCGACGACAAAGACTGGTCGTATCCTGTCAAATCTATCCCGGCCCCAAAGTCACCTATGAGCCCATCGGTGTGTTCGAAGTGAGAGGTCGGAGGGCCGTCTCCTCCAATATTGTACTGCGGCTGAGTTGTCCCGCTAGGCATCTGATCGGTCGCTGCGGTAGCATAAGCAGGATATACGCCATTGTCCTCAGCGCTTCCTCTCCTTCTCATCTCACTCTGGGAAGTATGAAGCAGTCTTAGCAGTCTCGTGCCTTGTTGCAGGCTCCACTTGCCCTGAAGCTGATCCCCGCCGTCCGCGAGTTCGGCCTCGAGAAGCTTGTATACCCTTCCTAGAAGGCTCTGCACGCTCTGCATCGACCGAGAGGATCTGCAAACTGTCAAAACACACGCGCAAGTGAGAGCTTCATGTGTTAAAGACCAATTCCGCAGCGGCAGGAGACTGAGCCCTGACATGTCCAGATAAGCTTCCACAGTATCCATCATACTGGACAGTCCTCGCTGGTCAAGGCCATAGCTATGATCATATGAACGAGGATCCGCACTGTTGCCTAGCAGAAATGGACGGCAAATTTCTGCAAGCAAGAAAGAGGAGTGCATTCGCAGCGCAAGGAGCTCCAAACGTTGCTGAAGGGTCGAGCAGTCGTCCACGCGTCTCAGACGTGGCGCAGCTCTCTCCATTATCCGGTCGACATTGCGAGTCTGCTGTAGCATCAACGGCGCGCTACATCGTTCAGTCTCCGGCAACAGAAGATAAGCTCGGCAGGTATCCACTATGGCGTCCATGCAGTCAAAGTATCGGCTTATAGTCTCGCTAGAGTGATGCCACGTCAGAACCGGCGATTTCTCAGTTTGCATCGGTTTTCGGTCGAAGCGCAATGAAAGTAGGCAGTCCTGCCAAAGTATGGACTTCCTACGGTACGGATATTGTTTATCAGCCTCCTTCCTTCATCAAACGAGAGCTCTCCGCATTCCACACGTTCGACACTTACCAGAGGAAATGTTCATCTCCACTATTAGGGCTATGCAACCCGAGAGACCGGGCAAGACGATACGTTAAACCCAGTAATGACCATGCTCCGTCTGACTGGCCCGCATTCTGAAGATATATTCCAAGCACGACTAGGGTCTGCACAATCTCTACGCCCGGCTTTAGGAGGAAGTCGGAGAGGCGAAGACAGGCAACAGATCGCTCAACTGTAATACTTGATCAGAAGACCTGGAACGGCATTTTGCGGCTCCAAACGTACTCAAATTGTGGGCCTTGTCTTCTCGTTCGTCGTTCGGTAAGTCAGCGAACTGAATGCCGACTGCTAGGAGAGCGAGAAACAATCCGGCTTCCGCAGATCGGCCCTGGGTGAGGAGGACGTTATCATCACCTGCTTTGCTCGCCATTTGGCCTTCCACATCTTCAAGAAAGCTGTATAAAGAAAGCTCAAAATTGTCTTCATCGGATACGAGGGGGTAGAAAGGCAAGACGTGTGAACGAAGCGGTTGTAGGAATCTAAAGCATGGTGAGCTAGGCTGGAGCTTGGGACAGGTCGAGTTCTAGCTGACAGTGGGACACACCTTAAGACTTCACGTCTCTTCGGGCTGATTTCAAGTAGTTCGGAAGACACAGAAATGCTCTGCGGTGTTGACGATTTGGCGCGACCGCTCGGTAAGATGTTCTGAAGCCCAAGGCCAAGTCTAATGTCGCGTGACAGGTGTTCGTTTGGGGGACCCAAGCTATTCCGGACAAACGATGCCGCTGATAAACTACCCATTACAGTATGGTGTCTAGACTGTGCCGATGAAGCTGAGCCAGTAGAGCGGTTCCCATCGTGGCTTTGTTGCATGTTCACCGGGCTGCCGCCGTTGGAATGGCTGACCTGTAAGCTTTGCGGACCGCCGCCGTGTTCGCTAGGTCCACTGACTTCACCACTACCTATGCCGATGCCGAGCTGCGTGGACACCTCAGAGTCGGAGATAGATGCTCTGGCAATGCCCTTCTGAGCGGCCCGAGTTCGTCTAGTCTGTTCACCAGTGTAGAAGCAAATTTCCGGATGTCCCCGTTTCGCGCACGTGGAGCACGGCTCGCCTCCTGCAAGACTCTGTTCTTAGGCATGCATCTAATGGCCGTTCTCGGAAGAACGACTTACCATGGCACCGGATTTTGCGCTTGGCGCATGGATAGCAGGCGCGAACCCTCGGTCTCCGGCCGAAGGTCTTCAGTAACTCGTTGGCTTGCTCCTGCTGTGCAGACATCGCGCAAACGTTCGCTTCGCTCGGCACTCCGGAGCTAGGAAGGATGGGTGGCCGTTCGTGGTGTTCGCGAGAAGCAAACGAGCACTTATAAGCTCCGAGCCACCGAGGTCCGCGGTCCGAGGTCCGGGACCGGATGAGCAACTCATGGGGTGCCGAAGCCGAGAACTCATTCTTTCCAGGTGGAGCATTGGAAAAGCAGGAACCAGAGGACGTCCTGGCTTATGTTTCAATGGTGCTATGATGCTAGTCGTAAATTAGATGAAGTGTCAATTGGAGCGTCACGGTGAACGGTACACAGCGGCATTAGGTGCATAGTTGTCGGTTCCGCGTTCCAGGCTTCAAGACACAGATTCTACACTACATTGTAAGGAGCCTTGTAGGTCTGTCGAACCTGTGGCATGGCCCTCGCCTGCTATGACGATATCACAGTTGCGGTAAAGGACGGAATTGGGACCATCAAAGCAAGGATCCCACGATCATAACATGTTTCTCTCGAGCTGACCGGCTGTGAGTGTAGTTCAACCGCCCAAAGCAGCTGAACCCTTTTGGCGGCAGTATGATCTCGGAAACAATCTCAGCCTTGAGAGACCTAGACTCCCAATCCGGCACTTCGTCAATGGAGAGCCTCTCCGCAGGATGACCATGAAGATGGAAGGGCTTGCATGTCAGTGTGCTCCGTTCAATCTCGAGCGTTTAGGGAAGCGAAGACTGACAGTTGTCCAGCGAAGAGAAGCGGACGGCAAAGCAAGATGTAGCTGGATATTTCGACGGATTTCGCTGCACCTGATGAATGCGCGCGATACAGCACTAAAGCCATTGTGCACGACTGTATCCAAGCTCGGATAACTTTCATGTACCCTTGTACTATTTGTTTATCCTCTCAGTAGCTCAAAGTCTTGATCCTTTAGACTTCATTGTATGTATGACCTGCGCGTTGCAATATGCTCTCCAGCCGTACTTGCCCCACTCTCCGCCAATACCACTTCGTTTGTGCCCGCTAAAGTACGCATCGGGAATGGGAGTTTCAATCATGTTGATCCACACGCTACCGACTTCTAGCCTTCGGGCAATGGCAGACGCATTCTCAACGTTGGAGCTCCACACAGACGCCCCGAGGCCGGTTTCTGTTGCGTTAACACGAGCCAGGAGCTCTTCTGTATCCGTCCATTTCAAGGTGGGAAAGATAGGACCTGTTCGAGATGGGACCGATTAGCAAGCTTTCAAACAGTAATGGTTACGCATAATAGAGTTACCAAATGCTTCCTTTACCACCACACGGGAGGAATCAGGGGGGTTGTCGACAAGCGTGGGCTGCACAAATAGCCCTCCTTCCAGATTCTCGGCTATTTGCTTTCCAGCTCTCAAGGTGTAGCCATGAGTCTTACTATCCTCGAGCAACGCGATGACTCGATCGTATTGCGGCTTGTTCTGAATAGGTCCCATGGTCGCCTCTCGCGAATCAGGATGACCAGCGATGACCTCTTGCATTGCGTCTACTGCAGCAGCGACGAAGCGTTCATAGATCGATGTGTGAATGTATACGCGCTTAGTGGCAACACACATCTGGCCCGCGTTCAACAAAGCGCTAGACACGATCTGCTTGGCGACCTTCGAGATGTCGACGTCGGGAAGAATGATTGCAGCATCGTTACCGCCACTGCATCAGGAGCGCGTTAGTGGAAGACAATCGTTCATGCCAAGATCTTACACTTACAGTTCGAGCGTGATCCTTTTCAACGTTGACCCTGATTGCTCCATGATTTTCATCCCAGTGGGAACGGAGCCCGTGAACGAAATTTTCGCGATGTCTGGATGAGTCACCATAGCAGGACCAAGCGAGTCGTCTCCGTTCAACCCTTGGAATACGCCAGGAGGGAAGATGTCGAGAGCAATCTCGACTATCTTCAAAGTCGTGTAAGGCGTAAACGGCGACGGCTTGACGATGACACAACATCCAGTGAGGAGGGCTGGTAGAACCTTCCCTATAGTCAACACCAGGGGAAAGTTCCAAGGGCATATTGCCGCAACAACGCCAAGCGGAGTATAACGCGTCACGAGCGTGCGATCCTGAAGCTCAACTCTTTCTTCGTCCAAGGCGAGGGTCAGATGGTACTTGAACCATCGCAAAACGAAGTCCACCTCGAAAGCCGCTACGGAGCGAGGTTTTCCGCCCTCGAGAGTAAGCAGATCCATGAGCTCACCCTGTGCTGCTCTAACTCTTGCTTCGTAGGTCACGATCATGTCTTTGCGTTCCTCGAGGGAGGTGTTGGCCCACGCTGGGAAGGCTTCTTTGCCGCCGCGACGGCCCGGTCAAGATCTTTGCTCGATGCTATCGGAACTGGCCAAAGCTTCTCACTGGTCACTGGATTCAAGCCATAGGCTATCTGCTCGGGTCCGCGGATAGCGCCGTTGATGACGTTGTGGAAGCTCGTCCAGGAAATCTTCATTGTGCGAGAGAGTGAGAAGAAGAACGGCTATGTCCTTGCTAAGAAGTCTGGATCCCGCTATGTTCAAAGAGAGAAGGGAGAATAAGTATACGGCCGCGGCTTGTTCAAACATCGTAGGCTCGTAATCGCATCCCTCATTAGTACTCAGCATTGGTTCAGAGAGAGTCTTCTTTGTGGCCGTCGATAGGACCGTTCGGAGATTATCTCACTAACGCCATCTCCGAGCTCCGACAATGTGCGCGATTCGCCGACTAGCAGAAGGTAGACGAAACAAGCGATCCCAAATCAATAGGGCTGGCTCCTAAGCCAGAAGCAGTTTTTCTCCTTCCGATGCTAGCACACCCTTTCCAAGAGCAACACGAGGAAGAGATACGATCTCCATCATCGTCTGGCCCAAGGAGCTCGAGAGACTTGTCTCGTCAACATGCCTTTCCGTTCGCGATTTGAAGCGAGCGAAACCCTCTATCAATCGTTCAATTCTACACCAGTAAGCGAGTTCATGCTGAATGAGAACTACGGTCAAGCACGCTTGGAAAGCTCGCTACACCCGTTTGTCTGTGGGCTCACTCACCATTCATTTACCGCGCTCGAGCAGAAGACTAGGACGCAACGTCTAGCCCGAGCTCTTGCTGGGAGGCTCAAATGGCGTCCGGGGGAAGGTAGTGAATTGGATAAGGTCGTTGCAACGTACACCTACAACACAGTAAGCTGCTCAGCCCAAAGCTTCAGCCATCAGTTCCATTGACGGAACTGGCTCGTAGATCGACGTTATGACCTTGAATTGGGCAGTGCATATGCTCAACGGAGTCTCTGCTCCTGCAAGCTCATCCTTCACTGTCGACGATTTGGTCCATCAACTAGAGGATTCCGGAGCAAAAGTCCTCTTCACATGCGCTCCGCTTCTCCAGTCTGCTTGTCAGGCTGCAACCAAAGCCGGTATACCCTTCAACAGCATATTTGTCTTTGATCTCCCCGTACCATACGCTGGCGAGCACGCTTTCACGACACTCGAGCAGCTTGTTACGGAAGGAGCAACGCTAGCCCCAGTACCTGCCTTAAGTTGGGAAGAGGGTAGAGGAGCTCGACAGACAGCATTTCTATGCTATTCTAGCGGCACCTCCGGGCTACCTGTACGTGTTGTCTACCTCTCAACGGGTAAACAGGCTAACCTCCGATACAGAAAGGAGTCCGAATCTCGCACCAGAATATTATCGCAAATGTCTTGCAGATTACTGAAGCAGAGACACCAGAAAGGAAGGCGCAGGGGCAGGGGTTCCAGGACGTCTTGCTCGGTCTTCTGCCCCAAAGTCACATATACTTGATCGCCATCTTTCAAGTTGCTGTATATCGGGGTGACTCGGTGGTCGTGCTGCCTCGGTATAATCTCGACCAGCTCCTGACTTCTGTTGGCAACTTTCGAGTGCGGACGCTGCCCTTGGTACCACCAATTATCATCGACTTGGTAGGAAAGGTTTCCCTGGCCCGGAAGTACGACTTAAGCTCCGTCCGCAAAGTGATTACAACAGCCGCTCCGCTCGCCAAAGACATGGCGGAAAGGCTTTGTCAGCTATATCCAGCCTGGCGCCTCTGCCAAGCGTACGGCCTTACCGAAACGTCGGCTGCGAGCTGGACGACAGAAGATGACATATGGCTTGGAAGTGCAGGCGGTCTACTTCCCAACGTAAAATGCCGCCTATTGACAGACGATGGAGATGAGGTCCAAAGCGAGAATCAGCCCGGCGAGCTTCTCATCTCGACTCCGGCCATGAGCCTTGGCTACCACAACAACCAGAAGGCAACGGAAGAATCCTACGTCACTCGTGGCGGAGAACGATGGTTCAAAACGGGAGACATTGCGATGTTCAGGTCCTCAAGCCGCGATCGCCAGAGTTTGTGGATCGTAGATCGTGTTAAGGAGTTGATTAAGGTGAAGGTGAGCTAGCTCCAACTTATCGCTCCACGAGTTCAACAGACGTTAATCTAAAACGTAGGGTTTGCAAGTTGCACCAGCTGAGCTGGAAGCTCTGCTGCTGACACATCCGGCGGTCCGAGATTGTGCTGTCATCGCTACCCCTGACCAACGAGCAGGAGAGCTTCCGAAGGCTTTTATCGTCCTATCGGAGGGTCAACATAACGGAGAAAGCGTTACGGAGGCCATCTATAGATTCGTCAAGTCGAAACAAGCCCGGCACAAATGGTTGGAAGGTGGCATAGAGTTCGTGGATACGATACCGAAGAATGCGTCTGGGAAGATTTTAAGGCGGCATCTCAGGGACCAAGAAGCTGCGAAGCGACGAGCGAGCGGCTCAAAATTGTAACGTCAGGAGCTTGGCATTTTGCAACAGTGTGGTGATATCCGGCCTAGATCGGACTTATTCCTTCAGAGTATGTAAGAAGATAGGTAGCTGCTATTGAGACAACTGCTGGTGGAAGTGTATCTAGCTTGTTTTTCCGAGACACGTCGTTTGGACGGGAATAGATAACAGCGACCCTAAGCCTTGTAATGTATGTGTCACATACTAAAATCACAACAACACTACATCTTCGCTTCCCTCACCCCTGCTACTGCTCGACCAACCTCTTCCTTTGAGATGAGGAACTCGGGATATGCCAACGTATGCCCGGGAGCTCCACCACCAGTATGCCACGCTCCGCCATCCACTGGGCGCATAAGCTGTCAGCTGGGACCAGCTGTCTGAACAGAAAGGGGCATTACCTATGAGCACGTCTCCATTGACGTAGCTACCGGCGTCCGAGAACAAGTATACGGTTGCATCGGCAATGTCCCTCACGCGGCCCATTCTCCCGAGTGGGATCTTGGCGGAAGAGGCTTTGTCGACGCCGCTCGCTGGCGTCAACCGGTCCATGCCCTCCTGTACAGTTTCCGAAAATTAGCAGGCTCCAACGCACGGCTTGTTCAGTTCGGATACTCAACGAACCGTGTCTCCAATCGGGCCCGGTGCAATCACGTTGGACGTTACTCCCAGGGGCCCAAGCTCGATAGCCATATGACTTGACAGGGCATTGACGGTAGACTTAGCTGCACCAACGTGCGTCTGCAGAGGGAGTCCAGTCTGGAACATATTTGCGCCGACCAGGATGTACCGGCCTCCAACGCCGCCTGCTTTCGCAGAAGCGATGACATGCGGTAACGTAGCTTTCACGGTGTTGAAAGAACCTAGCACGTCGATGTCGATAACGGCTTTGAAGGCGTTAGGCGACAATGACCGGATCGGTGCAAGAAAGTTTCCCGCTGCGCCAGCAATCACGAAGTCGATCCGTCCAAGCTCTCTCACGCACTGCTCTACAGCGGACTGCAGGCTCGCAGAGCTCCTTACGTCGACGTTCCCAATGCCGAGAACTTTGGCTCCGGATCTCACTGTGGCGATGTCGTCTGCCTTCGCCTTGGCCTTCTCCTCATTTCGTCCAACGATGCAAGCATCGGCACCGAGATGGACGAGAGCCCGAACTTGCGCACTGCATATGCTTCCTGAGCCACCAGTGCAGAAAACAACTTTACCATCTTCAAACCGCAGTCAGGAGGAGAATTCGTGGCGATGCAGACTGCCTTTATGCTTACCGAATATACTGTCTTTCCATACGTCGCTCACATACCCTGATTTTGACGATGCCATGGCAGCTTGAAGGTCTCCTGAAGATTCGCTTTGTGTCAAGGTGGTAGAGATCAGGTAGAATGCCTCACTCGATCAATGCAACTACTCTTTGGGCACGCGGGGTGCTCACGAATCGAGATCTGGCAGACGGTAGTGCTTCAGCGTCATCACGAGCGGCGCATGCCGGAGAAAGGATATCTCGGGCACCTCGGAGGACTCGGAGGGCTCGGGAAGACGGCCATCCCGGCGCAAGCCTCATTTGGTGAGCGCATCTTCCTTTTCCGCCACCCCAATGCTACAGCGGCGTGAAAGTCCTTGCCTTTTTCCACCGAAAGTAGTCTTGGTCCAGTACTGAGTCTGAGCCTCCAGAATGCCTCCATCCAAACAAGACCTCGCTCTGCTTTGCTTTTTGTTTCCTGCGTCGCTCGAGAGAAGAGAGAGTAAGTGACGAGTAGCGTTCCTACTTAGAAGATAATGGAATAGATATCGCTTTGCAAAGATCAGCAAGTCTGTGGAACGACCATCCTCAGTTCTGACGCTCGCAGGTAATCCATCTACTCGACACATGTTACGATTACCGCGATCCCGCGTCGGAGACGAAAACATGGGTGCTATTTCACCCCATCCGAGCGCAAAGGAGCTCTGAATAGCATGCTTGATAGTCTAGACTGCGCCAATAAATCGGCAGTGCTCGGCGGAATCGAGATATACAGCCAGAAAGCGGCGCTTTCGCGTCAACTTCACCATCCGGAGTTTCTACGCTATCATGACGCAGTTGCTAGGGAGGGCCTGTACGCGCAGGACGAAAAGATGCAAGCTTGGTATCCGCGATTGGGTTTCCTGGCCCGGGATGGACTTGCGTCTACGGGTTTGATGGTCGTCACGGCGATGCTGACGGCGAAGGATGATGCTGGCTCCACGAGTGCAATGGCAATACTAGGGTAGGCTTCCTAAAACATGCCTGATCGTTTCGGCTGACAGTCTTGATATAGCTCATTCGCGGCATGGGTTAAGGCAGAAGAACCCACTACTTTGACATACGCTGTCCTGACGCGGCCGAAGGCGCCTAAGGAGATTCTCATGTTCGAGCGGTATGCAGACCCTGAGGCTCTAGGCTCGCACATGTATTCGAAGCGGTACCAGGCCATGTTGTAAGCGGCCCATGTCTTGTCGGGGCTACTTCTGTCTGACGTTCCGTAGGCGAAATATACGACCTCTCGTTTCTTCTATGGCGATTAATGGGTGGAGTGAGCTTCCGACTGCGTTCACCGGAGATGTTGTGGCTGCAGGCAAACGATCGACGAGTAATTCTAAGATATGATACACCGAGTGAATTGAACTCTCCTTCAAAGCATAAGAAGCCTAGGCTTCTTGTAGACCAAGCTTCTGTAGTGAAGGACCGGAGAACTTCAAAGATAGTCCAGAAGATAAGCTAGGTGCTCCTTGGAACGTCTGTAGAGCTTAATATCTCAAGACTCGAACACCAGCAGCTTAGAAAGTCTCTAAATCGTGAGAAACGACAGAAGAAGCGTCCGAAGAAGGTTATAAGCAGCTTAGAGCCGAGGACGGCTCTGGCACGCTCTTTATGAGTCCTTCCAAAATCTAGAGATCTAAAGACATCGAGTCGAGTAGAGAACAAGAAAAGGAGCAGTTACAACAAGACAAGATGGACAAGAAGGAAGCTCGGGCCTGATGAGAGTGAACCCATTCTCTGGGGCACGATCGACTCGCTTGCGCCGCTCCACTCAGAACGGCATCGAAGATAAGCTTGCAAGCAATGTCGTCACGCTGATGCAGCCCCTCGACATCCAGAGACGTTCCGGTCAAAGATTCTCTTGTTCCAGCTGCACCAGAACCAATTAGTCTGAACCTTCTCAAGGACGCTTCAGCTCATGCAAGTCTGACACCGCGGTGACAGACAACAAAAGCAAAAGTTGTGTGCCGCAGAGATTTCTTGAGGATCGGGATACGGTAGCTTGAAGCGCCATGCCCACCATCCAGAGCAACTATGACGGCGCATCACTCTACTACCGCCATTACATCCCTCAAACCTCAGCGCCCAGTTTCCGTTACATCGACAAGGATGCAGACAACCATCCTACCAACCCAGCCCTTGTCTTTTCCGCCGCGTGGCCCTTTAGCGGCGCCATGTACGACCACCTCGTCCCTACCTTGACCGAACCGCACCGCTATCCCTGCATCCTCCCCGACCGCCGCGGCTTCGGTAAAAGCGAATGGAGCGGCCCAGCAGGTTTACAACACCACCGCATCGATTACGGAACCTTTGCGCAGGAATTACGACGGATAATTCACGAGATATGTCAAAGAGCAGATAGAGAATGTGCCATGTTCGTGGCGGTCGGCACCAGTATGGCCTGCGGCGAGATCATCGAGATGCTCTCGAATGACGATGCTGGAGATCTGACGTTGGCGTGCAACGGCATCATACTCATATGCTCTTCGCCACCGATCCCGATGTGAACGGAACGAAAACCTACTGGCCCTCCCGTGCATTCTGGGAGGGCTCACTAGACAACATCCGGGAAAACGCAGGCGAAGGTCTTGCTAGCACACTTCCCGTGATCTTCGGATCTGCCTACCACCCCATGTCTCCTCATGTAAAGGCTCGGTATGAAGGGATCTTGGCACAAGCTGACAGAGTCGCTGTTGAGCGCGCTGTGCAGATATACCTACATCGGGACTTTACCCAAACATTGGAAGCCTTTGGGAAGCGCAACAAGATTCCGATTTTGATCATGCACGGAACTGAGGACCATGCAAATCCGGCTGATGTCAGCCCGGGACTGGTTCAGGAGTTGCTGCCAGGGAGTGTAATCAAAGTATATGAGGGTGCAGGCCACGGTGGGTGACACATTGAATCGTCAAGTTGGTCTTAAGCTTGCATTGGTACAGGCTTATACCAAACCCACAAGGAGAAATGTCTCGAAGACATACTGGAGTTTTTGTCCAACATGAGGTAACGGGAGGATGACACCGCGGTGCGAAGCGTGCGCTACATCGAAGATCAGCAGAGATTTGACCTGGGCAGCTGCGCTCCACCCACGATTGTTCAATTACTGTTCTTTTCCCTCCTACCTTTCATCCGGCTCTCGCTTGTTGCCGTAGATTACTCCTTTCTCCACTCATCGGCATGGAGCTCCGCGCTCTTCCTGGTACTACTCGCGTAGTTGAGCCGCCGCACCGCGCCCTTAACAGTATCATCCCGCGCTGGCGCACCTCGCTTCGTCATCGACTGCGGCGTCCTGCTCTCCCATCCCACGCTCGACATGTGAAGCCTTCTCCCCCGTCGTGCTCCCGCTTGTTCATCATACTCTCGCGGGTGGGAGCGTCCTGCTATCCGGCCGACTCGTCGATGTCGAACTTCTAGCAACCCAGATTCTCCTCGCATCCATTGCCGAACGCAGCAGATGTCTCACCCGCCGCCAAATCATCGAACGGCAGCGCCTTCACGATCTAGAGCGGGTGACTGCCCCATACCTGCCTCGCCGAAACCTCTTCAAGTTGCTCCTGGCCTTAACCATCACAACTAGACTGGTCTTCGTCCTCGATTGGTTGTGGAGCCGCAGTGGGAGACGAATCGGACGTCTCACGGCGGTCCAAGGCGCCCTTTTCGTCGTGCTCCTCACTGTGCTTGTACTTCCCTTGGCCGGGCTTCCGTGGTGAGGTGACTCGGCAGCCCTTGGTGTGGTCCGGGTAGGTCTTGTAGCTCGATTCGTCGGGACTACAGTCATGACACTCTCTGTTGTCGTGCAGCTCTGATTAAACAAAGTTGCTGGTAGAGAGTTGCTGATGCAGATGGTGGTGACAAATCAGGAAGGGCAAACCTGGCAGGCTACGGGAAACTTCAAAGGGGGAGGAAGCATCTTCCTTTAATGAGAGAGCAGATCCCATTATATTCATCATTGTAGTCTCTGCGGACGAATCTAGAGGAACAGTTGGAGTTACGGCCTCAGATCCGTGAAGACTGGTCCCTGCGCGTGCAATTGGCTACTACGGCGGGCGAACATCCTCAACGCCCTTGCTCCCGAGCTTTCGACCTCTAGAGATGGGATTTCATCGATGCCGTCAAGAGTGCTCCTGATCGCTCCATCATCTGAAAATATCTTGGCCGAGTCCAAGAGATTCTCAAATGTCATTCTTATGCCAGTCGAGGTGACGGGTTGTTCTCCCCTTCTGAGGTGACAGGGACACCGTCAGCTGCCGCAGGAACTGTCCTGTTTGGTTGTGCCATGGCAGAAAAAAGACAGACCGTGATCGGCTTCAGAGCAGGTGGCAAGGGCGTTGAGGACGTTTGCTCGCCGTAGTAGCCAATTGCACGCGCAGGGAACAGTCTTCACGGATCTGAGGCCGTAACTCCAACTGTTCCTCTCCTAGACCCGAGTCACACTACTCTATAGGCGCCGCGGCCTAGCGTCTCTTGCTATAGCAGGATCGGATCTTGTATCGGCGTATGCGTTCCGCTAGGAGCTGCCGTTGAAGCAACGCCCTAGATACCGAGCGCACCGAAAGGGAGATCGTTCGCTATTTCAGTTTCTCCAAAAACCCGTCCACCATAGAACTAAGCGTCGCTTCTCGTCGAAGGTTAGGTAGCAATGGCAGCGGCTAATGCCCTTTAGCAGCGGTGTAACAATGTCGTAGCTGTTCGGATCGGTACCAATCGTGAATTTAGGGCCGGCTTTTAGCCCGTAAGTAAAGGTGAGTTGGAGTCCTTTCCCACCGGTCCTTCCTTTCGTATCCTCGTCCTCAACGTCGCTTAGTGGAGCTATTGATTCGCGGCTGTTACGTCTATAGAGGTCGGGGAGATCCTGTTTAGTAGTTACTAGTCGAGAGCTATTTTCAAGCCTTTCAATTGTTTAGAGAGCAAAGCCGCTCTAAACCTCGCTATAAGGGTAAAATGTCGCAATGAGATCCTCTATATATAGTGCTCTCTATGTACGCAAGTTTAGGAAGATGTAATCCGCAACTAACTATGTCGCCTTTACATACAGTGTACTACTTTACGTCGCCTTAAAGACCGAGTTGCCCCTACCTATCGAAGGCGGGGAGGCGGGGCAACGAACCTAAGTTAGAGATAATGACTTATAGCGCCGGCCCGCTCCTTATATTTCGGCACTATTTCTCTAGGGCTTTAACTCTTTTACCTTGCACAGCCTACCGGAAGAAGACTACGATAAGTATAGCTCTAGTTGCAAGGCCTCTTGCTTGTGAGATTGCCGTATATAGTAAGGAGGAACTAGACAAAATCATTAAGGAAAACGGGCGGTAAGGACTCGAGCGTCAAGCATCCTTGTATGTTATACTTCCTAACCTCTTGAATATAGGATTATAAGCGTGCGAGAATATAGTACTAGCATTCGTTCAACGATTGCAGTGAGAGACATACCCTACTAATTAGTTGTGCCCAATCTAATAGCTCTAACTAGTAACAAAGTACGATCTTTACGGGAAGTTACTTATTCGCGCGCAGTCGATCTTTGCTAGTTCGCTGCCCGGCTTCGGGTTCTCTTAGACAATGCCGAACAATCAACACAAACACAACTAGGCCTACCTATTCCGCCCCTTCCAACGCAACAAGAACAGGATCTCGAGGATCTATAGGCAGAGATCGGGGCCTATCCTACGCTTGTTGAGGCTAGCGGTCGATCTCCTTATCCCTTCTATCTCCTCGATGAGATTTTTCATTATCTAGAAGAGTATCTCGAAGACCCTCAATACTACGACATTATACTGTTCTAGCGGGGCCGCGTGCTACATAAGGAAGAGAAGACACCTTTATACGCTTGTTATTTGTTGAGGTAGAATAGGTTTCGTAGGCTACAGCGGATCATTAGAAAACGGAGTATTCAAAGTAAGTGAACCTTAATCAGTGCTGTAGACTAGGACACGTAGGGAGCGTTTATTGAGCGCTACGGTTAGAAAGAGGGATTATAGGGGTTCTCCAAATACACTAAAAGAATCAAGAAGCGGCTTAGTTAGTATAGGTTCACTCGGCCGTTGCACCTTAAGAGTAATCTTTCGCGACAATCTACTATAACCACCTAGATTGAATATCTTAGCTACGAGTGTTAGTTCTATAGCTAGTCTACAACCTATATCAAACGTTACTAAAGAAAGCACGACGAGGCATAGAAGAAGCTTGTCGACTCGGGTGTTTTGAGGCCTAGGGAGTCGTACGATATAGTCTACGACATTGAGTCTGTATTTAAAGACGCGGTAGAGAACGAGTAGGCCAAAAGGGCAGTACAGTCTACAACAGTAGCGCTCCTTGCTGCTAAAGCAGCGGTCATGAAGTTATATGCATCTCAAGACGTACGAGATGCGGATAACAGGCGGTTGTTAGCTACGCAAGCTGCACACGACAAAGCTAAGGCTGACTATTAGTTACTAATGCAACGATGCGACGCAATCACCGACTTTTGTTAGCAAAGTAAGTTATATCGCAGCGTGAATGACGACGTAGAACGTTATCTTCTCCTACTGCAATAGATAAAGCAGCAGATTCCTTTAATCGAATGCGAGTCAAGGTTCGTAGGAAGCTGTATAGTTCACGCTAAACATAGACTAAACAGCAAGTCGCTTAAAGTTATCGTGGCCGAGGACCTTAAGGAGTTACAGCATCCTAATACGTACTTCCCGGCCGTTAGCGGCAGCGCTACAGTAGCGGTAGAGAAGGCACCAATAGAATCTACGGGAGCACGGCAAGGGAAGCGGAAGCGTAGCCGCTACGAAGCTATCGATGTACACTAGCTTTTCAAGAGATCGAGGATTACAAGTTAAGGTAATCTCGAGACGTGTTCGTTAAACAAGACCGCTAATGCTATAGGAGGTGCACTAGATACCGTAGAGGGTACTATAAACATTAGAGGTCGGGAAGGAGGACCGGAGGATAGCAAAGCCGGTTAGTATTAGCATTTATAGCTTGATAGACTACTCCGTCGAAGCGCGAGAATAGCACGACTAGCTATTAAAGGCGCTAGGCTCGCACAAAGTCAAGCGCCCTTGCTAGTGCTTAGGCCGAAGAAGAGAGTAACTAGACTCCTAATCAAGGTCACGAAGGGTAGCTGTCTAAGGAACATAGGTAGACATACGGCCGCGCGGGCCGCAAGAATAAGCGAACAGATACCAATAGGAGATCCCACGCGTATAGAGCTTTACTTGAGGCCAAAGCGGTACTCGGCGCGTTTCTCCAAGACTCTAATGTAGAGATTGAGATTACTACGCAGCTTGAAACTACAAAGTATCTCGCCTTTAGGACGATAGCTAGCCTTCTCGAGTCTAGCGATAGCGCCGCATCCCGAAATATGTTCAGCTATACCTAATAACCTTAAAGGTTCAAAAATCATCGTTACTATAATAGCTTCTTACTAAAGCTTAATATGTATAGTTCTAGTCTACGGAATCCCGTTCTGTGTTCACCCTACCCCGCATCTCTTATAACGAGTAACGTACCTCACCTGACCGGGGCTTTTACCTATATAGATACTCGCGAGTCGGTTTAGTCGATTGCCGTTATTAATAATCGTTAAGGTCGCTCGCCTTAAGCTTACCGAACAGTCTGTCTTTGACACTTAAGCCGGCACATTAGCGTCGGTCTCTTTCTTAGCTGTCTGTCAAGCGCATCCTACTCGGTTGCTACTAGCTTCGTGCGACACCTAGAAGGTGTAGGGTAAGCCGTTCACCCTCTTGCATATCTAGCCTTGGAGAAACAGCCGGCGATAGACTAATAGGTATCTCGTATTATTACGCAAAAATTGGCGAGCCTGCCTACGCCTCGGAGATACGGACCTATATAGTGTCATAATTCAAGACAGTATAGAGAGATAGACAACTCTTACCTAGAGTCAATTACCTCGCTAACGCTGCCGAGTGTACACTCTAAGATCTAACGATTATACCGAGGGCGAATAGACAACCTCGAGAGATAGCGCTACGGAAGACGCCGCGATCGAAACGGACTTATCTTAAAGGATCGACTACAAGCGAGCGGAAAGATAATCTTGGCTCCTAGTCTAGCTCATTCCTATTCGCTCTTTAAGACTCCTCTTACCGAAACAGGAGTCCTAATAACGAGTTAGCGTCCAGAGATTTCAGATTAGGCATTGTCGATTAGACCGGATACGTCCATTAGTGACATAGATTCCATGACCGCATATAGTAGATGTGATTCCTAGCTGGCCAAGTTTCAGTAGCTTCGCGAGGGCGGTATCTACTCCTTTAGCAATTGTCGGAGCGTCTAGCAAATGTCGGAGCGTCTTAGGCAACGATCTAATAGATTGTAGACTGCTCCCGTTATAACCTAAGTTTAAGAGGCACTGTTTCGGACGGCATTGTAAATAGACAACGCTAGTGGTGCGAGCTCGTTAGTCTCTAGACGAAAGACAATAGGGAAGCGGTTGCTCCCGGATTAGTCGAAACTATACGTCTCGAAGGATTATAAGGTTAGTAGGGTTGATACTTCCGTAACCTCTATACTACCTCGCCTCGGGTAAGGAACAAGTGCTTGTAGTCTGTCATGCAGTTGAGATCAGTAGATACCGGGTTCAGAATATGTGTATATCGTAGCAAATCCGTAAAGGTCCACATTCTACTTCCGATACCTCGTAGAAGACCTTTGTGATCCTCCTTTTCCTATACATAGTTAGAGGGAGTCTCTTGCGCTCAATTTGCCTTAGAAGACTAAGCTCGCCGGTAGCAAAGAAAGTAGGGTTTCACCCTTGTTAATAGAGAAGGGAGTAGAATCCTCGAGATAGATATAGAAATAGAGGCCCTATGTTGTAGCTTTTAGTCCGGACCTTCTACTAGAGTTGAATTATCCTTTTACACTAACAAGCCTGGCTAGAAGCGAGTTCGCCTTGCGTTGTATGTACGTGCGACCCTAACTACGCCTATCCTGTTTGGATATACTTACTTTGACTTTGACTTTAGCGGTACCATTAGCCTCGCCGCTGTTTACCCCTAGTCAAGTCTATGCCGGCATGTACACGCTACCGAGCCACGAGGAAGAAATGGTCTACGACTCTTAGAAAGAATCAATGCTTGAAGAGAGGCTATTGTGTGCTAAAGAACCGAGTTACGATGCCTAGTCTTAACGACGGAGATGTACAAACAACCGCTACTTCTATAACTTAGCGAGGGTGGAACATGTTTCCTAATAACGCGATCCCAAGACTTTATAGCATCACCAAAAACTATCTTTAACTGACAAGATGATTCTTATACGATAGCTAGGGCGACTACGTAAATCCTAGAAATCGTTAGAAGTTGTCCGTTAAGCGACATAGCTTACCTTTCCAACTATTATAGACAGTACCACCTTTACAATATATACTACTGCGCTACGGTAATGAGCCGTTGCCCCTGTCTTACTGTACAGTTGACCTAGTACAGCGTACCTTCGCATCTTAAGCGAGATTATTATTGTTAGACGTAAACTTATGTAAGTAAATTGACTCGTGACCTTTTTGTCCACTAAAACCGTTTGGCCGGTGTATATCCACTGTACGTACGGGCCAATAATGTTTCGCTTATCGTCTAGAAGCGCAGAAATACGGTCCTAAGCCTCTTTTACTAACCTTACAAGGCCCTTTAGAACACGGGTAACCGCTCGTAAAGTACTTACTAGTTCCTACATTCTCTCTAGCACTAGGCGCGAGTCGGGGTAAGATAAGAACGTGCCTAGCGTAGTGTGCATGTAGTAGTATTTTAGTACGCATCCGGTCTTAGAGTCTCGAGGTCAGTCGGGGCTTAAAGCGAGCATCGCCGACTTTCGACCGGGCGGCTTGCCTTGTATCGCGGCGGAAGACTCCCCCTACATGGATGGGGCAAGTACCGCCGTCTAGAAGACAGATAGGGTCCGTAGCAACCGCATGTGCGCTAGCTCGGCGAGCTTGAGCTAGTACTCTACGGTCGTTCACGACTAGGTTGCAATCGTTTACTACCTTTCTAACAAGGATGCTCCTATAGGTTATAATCTTAAAGCTATAAGTCTTATAGGTCACTACTAACTGCCTAGTAGATTAGAGCTAGTGGTAGTGAGCTTCCATCTACATAGATTGTTGCAATGAGTGTTATCTACTTTCTAGAACCATCCTAGCTAGTGCCTAGAAGCCTCTACTGCTACATAAGAGCCTTAGGGAAGATCCTTCTAACCTTCGGAAGATAACCTATTAGGAAGCCTTTCTCGTCTATATTGTAGCAGTTCTAAGGCTGTATGCTGTACTGATCCATCTTCTGCCTTAGAATAGTAAAGTACTAGCTATATAAAGCCTTAGAGTCAGCCTTGTACCTTGCAAGGTCAATAGTGTTGAGATATTTGCAATCTAAGACAACCTCGTATCTAGAGTTGAAGCCTACTAACTAGTTCTTGTTAGGCTGCTAACCGTACAGTCCTATAGCCTAGATGGTCACTATTGCTAGTGTATGTAGTAGACACTAGTCGCCGAGCCTCTAGATATAATTGACAAGCACTAGTTCTTGCTTGTTAGTTAATAGTTGCCTTATCTTATTGGCCTTAGTTATAGAGACTCTCTTTCTATAGAAGTGCTTGCTAAGGACTAATCTCTTAACTATGAACTTCCTAGCTACTTCCAAGATATTCGGTTTATTAGAGTTTCTTAGGAACGCGATTACTTCATCAATAGGTGCTATAGTTGTAGAGAAAACGCGTGTTGAAGTAGTGTTGTATATAGGTATAGGGGGTGTGCCCGGTAGCTAGATGTGCCCTACGATTGGAAAGCTTCTAGTCGCCCGTCAAGATCACCCTCTACCTTTACTTTCAATTATAGCGACTATACTCGTTACCGGCGGCACTGTTTTCATTAGCGCGTGCATCCTCCGGTACGCACTCGAGTAGGGTTACTACGTACGCGCTATAGTACGAAGCGAGTAGAAAGCTAAGATACTCCCTAACAGCCTAGCATCCTTCGATAACAAGCTTGAGACCTTCCTCGTACCCGACATCCTCGCTACCGGAGTATATAACGAGGCTACTAAGGGCGTCGAGTACGTAGTCCACATTGTAAGCCCGCTCCCTAACTTTAGGACCCTCGAGGACGACCTCGACGTATTGAACGTTTAGCCCGCTATCTTAGGTACGGTGGAGCTGCTTCGTTTATGTGCGAAGTAGTCTAGCGTCAAAAGGGTCGTCCTTACAAGCTCTATAGTCGCTATTCATCCTTTCTCGGTCACGATCGGCATAGAATCAGCGGGTGACAAGGTTTATACTTCGGAAGACCGGGCTACCGACGTCAAGACCCCGTACTCTACTACAGTCGCAGCGTACGTGTAGTCGAAGATCGCTACGCTCCGAGCGGCCGAGCATTAGATAGCTAAGAACAAGCCTTCATTCGACATAAACACGATACACCCTTCGTTTGTCGGTGCATTCAACGACACTGCTAAACGAGCTGCCGACCTTCTAGAAGGCACCAATCCGTATTTCCTAGCTCCCGTTTTGGGTAAGGAAGCTTCGTAGGAAACGGGAGCCAATATTGTAGACATAGTCGATGTCGAGGATGTGGCTAAGGCATATATCAAGTCTCTAGATGAGAGTGTGCAAGGAAACTAGGCCTTCCTACTAACGACAAGGGTAGAGATATTGCTATAAACAATGCTAAGGCAATCGTAGAGAAACACTTCCCGAACGCTATAGGGACAAAGCTGCCTAACGATAGCAATATCGAGCCTTACTTCTTCGTAAGCCTAGACATCGAGAAGACTAAGAAGACCTTTAGCAAGCTAAAGAGTTTCGATAAGACGATTAGTTCGGTAGTTAGCTAGTACCTAAGCTTGCTTGCCGAGGAGAAGAGCTAAGTTCGGAATGTATATAGACTTTAGTTAAGAGAAGCCAGCCATAGAGAAGGTAATGGGTGCTGCAATTGATCTGATATATGTGTTGCGTTGTACTAGACTCACTTAGAAGATCTAGCAGTCGGCGGTCTTAGCGTAGGATTAGACGCTTGAACTATAGAATCGTGACCTATGTTCTGTCTATCCCTATAGACGCATTGTTTAGCATCTTGCGGCTTTGTACAACGACTCGCATAATCTATGTATGTAACTATGCGTGTGAGATTTGGATAAGATTGAGGCGTTAATTCCTAAGGTCCAATTATCGTATAATCGCTTACCGATTATAGTTAGAACCTAGATAATCTAATTGATTCTCGAGCTTAGTAATTATAAATACGATTATAAGCGATCGTGACCGATTGGAAAGCGTAGGGCGAAGCAGCTCGTAGGTAGAGCTTTAAGGGGGCGATATCGGTATAGTAGCGGCTACGTATCTATAGAAACATTTAGAAGATCTAGTGTATCTGCCATTTGTAGCGCAAGGGCGCTATTCTTTGCGCCACGTTGCTCTACTTGTCCCGCGACGCCGTACGTCCCGTATCCTAGGGAAACACGTTACGCTACCTATGTTCTATACTACATCGGCATTCTATATACTACTTAAAGTAGTATGTACAGTAGTTACTATAGAGTAATGTCTATTACTTACGGCCGATTTTGTCTTTTACTTCCCCTTGCTATGTAAGTAATAATAGGGAGGATGGGTGCAGTAGCTAAAGCAGCGGGAGCTGCGCGTAAGTAGCTCTGTCTCTCTATTGTAGTAGCTGCTAGCACTATCTTAACTGTACTTGAAATTGTTAGCTGACTAGGTGTGCCTACGTTTGATCGAAACTCGGGCTAACGAGTACTAGAATTGAGCGCGAAGATCGCTTTGTTATTGCATTAAGTGTCTTCTATAAGCTGAGTACAGTAGAACCAACGAGCAGAGCTATAAGCTACCGATAGAGTAGTCTTACTTGCATCGCCGGTAGCGTTGACCGTGATACCGTCGAAGGATGCCGTAGGCGCACATAGGGTCTTAAGAGTTAACTCAAATATCGTGTAGTTGCCTAGTAGGATGCGAACTCGACATCGTCTCCGATTGTAGTAGAAACATATAGAGGGGAAAAAAGTGGCTGCCTAGGGGGTCCAACGATTATCCGATGTGTTGCCTAGGTATCGCCGACTATCTCTACGGTAAGGTTCACTAACGCGTTAAGATGTACATTCAAAGCAAGGCATGGCTACAGAAGTAGAAGGGTAAAAGCATAGGCGTAGAGCGACTAGCCGCGTCTACCTTAGTAGAAAGAAGAGCTCGCGCTACTAGATGATATAGCAATAGGCTACAACGGTGTTGTAGATAGGACTATAGGAATAGCTATACTAGTTGAGGCAAAAGTGTATATAGTGTTGCCTATAACAAGAGGAAGCGTATAGGCACCGGAAAGTGTAGTTATCAAAGGTCTATATGTTGTCTAGTTGACACTAGTAGCTAGCCTACTATTGTAACTAGTATTGTAAGCTATAGGGCCGGATAACATAGGGCTTAAGGTAACTAAGAAGGATAAGGTAGTTCTCGACGATAGAGACTCGATGTAGGTAGACGTCGTCGTCGTCGAGGGTAACAAGTACGCGTTAATAATACTACCTGATTCGAAATTGTATAGACTAGTCGAGTAGGATGCGCCGATAGCTAGACCGGGGTCTACGTTCATTGAAGTTGCAGTTGGGTGTAGGAACACTATCTCCCTAGCTGTAGAAGTGTATAGGAATCGCTTTGAGTCTATTCGAGTGATATGCCGGGTGCTTATATACGTATAAGCACCGGGCGCTAAAAATGTCCGTCCTATAGAAGCGAGGGGGGTAGGATTGGATGGGGCCGAGGGGGTGTAGCTCTTACCTAGACTTTATGCTAGCATATATGCTGCCCGTCGCGATGTATAAATGTGCGAAAAGGGCACATTCACCTCTTATACTTATAGACTACAAGCTAGCCTTGCATATCCCGGCCATCCTCTATAGTCCTAATCTTGTGTACTATAATCTGTACTTGTTATGTCGGATATAGACTACCTTTACTAGGTTCTCGGCCTCAAGAAGACTAACGACGCTCGTACTATTAGAAAAGCATACTTAAGAAAAGCTCTCTAATAGCATCCCGACTACAAGGGCCCTCGTAGTTAAAAGCGTAGAATAGCTATATTAAAACGTTAGGATGTATACATTGTAAGCTCGTTACCGAAACCCTATCCTAATTGCTCTTATTGGCGTTGTAGTCGTCTCTTCTCTAGTAGTTCCGATTGACTGTAGTGTTGTTACGTCGGCTGCAATTTGCCTATTGGCTGCGGCTCTATACTTATTTTCGTCAACTTGATTGGATTAGCGATACTATCGCGCAACGACGGTGAGGAAATACCTCCTACTCGCTTAAGAGAGTCATTCTTATCGCGGATGCGGGTACGCTAGGATTCTATCTCGTTCCTAACATTTCGTGTTAGACATTGCGACGATACATTTTAGGTAGCGCGGATAATACATACTATAGACGGGGATGACTTATTGCTCTTCTTAACTCTGCGAGTTGCCTCGTAAGTTCCGTCGACCTTTCTCGAAGAGCCTTGTTTTCCTAGCGTAGAACATACGCCGTATGTACTATACCGTCTTCTTCGAACCCGCGTATCTTTCTAGTTATAGCGATAGAAGAGCAAGCGTGGTGACATAGAGTAGCAACTACTACATAGGTACAGGAGAGCATATCGGTGCATGTTAGAGAGCCTGCTGCTTCCTAGATGCGACGGTTCGGGAGGCCTTAGGTGTTAACGCCCCGCGAGAACTCGATACAGTTTAGCGGGCCGATACTGGACAGCGTTGTGCCGACTATGCCGTTTAAGTGTCTCCCTCTAGATAATGGAAGCCACGTGTGATTTGACCACTTCCCTATGCTCAGGCAGGCAGGCAACGATAACCCACACACACACTTGCAGAAACCGGCGGTAGTAGTTTCAGCCACCACTGTAGGGCTTCACACAACGACATCCTCGCCTTTCCAGATTCCCTTGTAGTGATTTTGTAGCAAATGCGACGAAAGCGAGCCATAGAGGCAGACGAGCACCCGCCGATTCCGAAGCGCAGGAGAACGGCTCCCTCTCCTCGTTACCCTCTACAGTTCTGAGACCAGCTGTCCTTTGGGGCCGGATTGACAGAGAGACCACCGGAGCGTGAAGGAAGTTGTCGTACCGGATTAGCTCTACCGTCGCCAATATCTTAGCGGCCCATTTTCACCGTCCGGGCTATAGCCGACTTCTGCTCGCTAAATCTTTGCGAAGGAAAGGTGAAGGAGATGCGCAAACTCATGGGATGATCGCTGTACGCTTACACATCCTTGCACGACCGCACGGTCTTGCACGGCCGCACGGGCTTGCACACATTTCCACGTTTTTGCACCGCCGCACGTTCTTCCACGTTTACGCGCTCTTGCACGCTCGCACGTTGTTGCACACTCTCAGATGGGGCGCATCTGAACAAGTCCCACACGACAGTTCTACCTGGAACGCGTACTCCGCACCGTTCCCGCGCGTCGCAAGGCTTGCATAGCAGAACCCATGTTCTTATCTGGCGAATGAATCCAATACATGGTCGCAGCACTAAGTGCAGCAAGCTTGTACCGACTGGACTTGCGAGACATCACCGACTAGCGCACAGCACATGTTCGACGTGTCGTTGGCAAGGCTTGAAAAGGATTTCCTGGAGCATTAACCTTGCTCCCAGCGAGCCGAAACACCAGTAGAGGAGCTGGCTTATGTGAGCGAAGTCCTCAGGGTTCTGGGCATCAGGGAAATCGATATTCCTTGGCCTCTCGAGACGCTCGCTGCTCTTCCAAATGGACGGATGCACCACAACTTGTCGCAATTTGGCAGCAGCAAGAGGGACGTGCCGCACATACTCGACACCAGGCAGCACGAAACCTTACCTCTTGGTATTGATCTTGCATGGAAGCTTACGGAGGTCTTGAAGAGCGATGAAGATGTGACGGTACGCATAATCCAGGAGCATGACGCGCAAGCCCTGACGACAAGCAATAGCAGGATTCGTTCTTCTGCAATGATATCTGCCACGAGGATTTCGTGGATGCGCTATCGGCCAAGCGTTTCATCATGGACATCACCGCAGGCAGCGACTACAGTGAGACTCCTGAAAGATGGCTCAATGTTTCGATGGGACCTATAATAAACGGTCCCGACTTCGAGCTTGCCAATCAGCGTCTTATTTGCGACACATATAACACAGATGAAGCGCCTGTACCACCCCACGGCTGTGATGCGAATATTCTACCGAAGCTTGCTCCGGTGGATCTCCATCATGACTTCACTGGT
>JAWDJV010000016.1:0-69917 GCA_033119285.1 Teratosphaeriaceae sp. CCFEE 6253 | reverse complement strand
AGGGCAGGGAGGGCCCGCGGCACGTCAGTGACCACCCAGGCACGGAGGAGGAGCTGGGACGCGACTAGGACGGCGGGAGTTCCGTCGTCGGGGCGGGCGGGCGATCGATGATCGCCAGAGGCCATCCGTCGACTCCGGGCCTCGGGGTCGCGCAGGGTCTCGACCAGCAGCCCACGCCGCCGCCATCAGCAGCCGCGGGGATCTGCGCCGATTCGGCCGTGGCGCGGTGGTGGCCTCACCAGGCTACGGAAGCGACGAAGCGGATCACGCGATCCTTGACTACACGTCACTACGTTGCCACCAACCAAGACCTCAACTGGACACGGGCACAAGGGTCAGCCGTGGTCTCGGGAAGCGTTGGGCCACGCCACAAGACCATTCCCTGGGCCGCGTCACGAAGCCATCTGCACCGTGACTCTCAACTCTTGCCGCCTTCGAGCCGGCGCCGCCGAGATGGCGTCTTTCGCAGTCGGGAGGATCGAGTGGAGCATTGCAGAGGGCATGCTCCGTGAGGATCGGCGTGGGTCTGCGCTCTCGTCCAGCATCACGAGGGCCTCTCGGCTTCCGCGAGGGGCTTAGGGGGTGCAGCTGTCACCGTACCACGAGTACCGACGAGAGATGCGCGACAGTCCTCGTCGTGCGGCTATCCTTGCCCTCTCCGGATTGCAGGACGAGATCGATGCTATTGCAAGGAGGAAGTGAGCCTCAACAGACAGGTCTTCAAAATAAAAGACAGCGACAAAGGTCGCCTTCGACAAGTGCTCTCCGATCTCAGCACGCAGCAGTCCAGCCGCCCCGCACCGCAAACGCCCGCTTCAAGCCGTCCGTCGGCGAGCATGCTAGAACCCCCCAACCCCCGCCCTTCCCCCGTCAGGGATCGCGCGGCTACGACTTGTAAAAGTCCAGCCGCTTCTTCTCCTTCCGATCCTTGCGCTTCTTGTTCAGCTCCGCCACCTCCTTCTTACTCAGCTTCTGATTGCGCCGCTCCTCCTTCAGCGACTTCCCCTCGTGCGAGTTCGCCGCGGCCTCGATGTCGAAGAAGGCGTTCATCTGGCGCCCGCTCTTGTTGAAGTCGCTGTGGCGCTCGGTGGTCCGGTCCGCGGTCTGGAAGCCGCCGGAGACGCGGTTGAAGTTGGCCACGGCGGCGTAGTCCGCGACCTGCTGCGCCGCGGCCACGGAGCCGTACTGCGCGATCGCGGCCTCCTCTGCGCGCTTCTGGTCGTGCCATTTCGCGTAGGGCGCGTTCGGGTCGTAGTTGCCGTGCTTGGATGGGATATAGCCTTGGTACTCCTCTTCCTTCGGCTCGCTGCTGCCGGCGGCTGGGGTGGAGGAGTCGGTAGTGTTGGAGGGCTGTTGCAGGCCCGAGGCGTGGACGTTGTTGGTCACGGCGTCCCAGATCCAGTAGGGCTCGGTTGGCTCGTCGGTCTTTGTCTCGTGGGTGGCGAAGTGCATGAAGTAGTGGCTGGGCGCGCTGTCCTGCTGCGGCGGGTGGAAGATCTTGCACCAGTTGTACACTGGGGCCTCTGGCTCGTAGGGCTGCTGTATCGTGATGTCAGTCTTGTGGATTAAGCGGCGTCACGAAAGCAGCAGACGTTGAGGTGTGCTGGTTCATGACGCGCACCCGACTGTTGAGTCAGGGCCGTGCAAGTGCAAATCGCGCAGCTAGAAAGGGATGTGCGCCAAATTACCTCTGATGCTTCGGGGATCTCGCCATCTTCCTGTGACTGCGGAGGGTCAGCTTGGTGCTGATGGCCGTTGTGATCTACATCGAAACGTTGCGTCGATTGGACAGCCGCCACTTCACTCACCGACAGCTTCGGATCGGAGTCTTGCACACTCGACTCATGGTGCGTTCCTGGCTACACACAGTCAGCACGTGCTGAGAAGAACTTGTGAGCAGTTTCTCCAGTAAGTCCAGAATGTCTGGTCTTGGGTGCTCCAGTCCAGTCCAGGTTCGAGAGATCCCAATCCCGGCGATGGCGATACCGTTGCTCTGTTTTGCCCAGATATCCTGGTGGCTCCGGGAACGTGAGCAGCAACTAAGCTACGATTGTAACGATGTTTGTGTCCCTTGGAGTATAGACTCACTGCCTTCTCCTCCTGTGCCTACCTCACCGTCAGCCTGGACGAAGTGCTACAATTCCTTACTATATATCGGCCCGCGAAGCAGTAGAGCCGTGTGAGGCCCGCCCAAATGGTAGAGCACGATAGACATGGGTCTCCGACTGTTGCTCATCGCCATTCACGACTGCGTCCAGCCACAACATACCTGCTCAGTCTCCTCAGCCTGTTGAAGCTGCTTCGACTGCTCAGCGGCGCCCTTGATCTTGAACTCTTTCCCGTCTGCCATGACTGTTATGATGCTGCGATGGCGGATGGTGCGATAGTGGATGTCATGGGTAATGTTGTAGCGATCGCAAGGGCGACTCGATCGCGAAAGATGAGGTGGCGTTGGAGTGAAGCTTTAGGCGTGGGATCTGGGCTTCGGCACGGCAAGTGTAGCCGAGAGCTTGGTTGACTCGCGCCTCGAAGCTCTACAATCGACCTACATAGCACTCATCTGTGTACATGGCTACTCCCATCCTCGTCAGAGCATACAGTGCGACGACCAGACGAGGGACAGCTGCATCGCGATCGCAGCCACGAACCAAAGCCGGCGTGCCAGCTCTACCACTCGTGTCCTCGTACGCCTTCGCGGACATACTGCGCTCGGTAGAGTCGCCCGACTTCCAGCATGCCCTCGACGGCATCGCCGAGATCTGCGCCAAGAATCGCATGAGTCTGGCGGATGAGTACGCGTCGCACCTGCCGCCGCTAGGCGAGATCACTTCCATCGCCGCCACGAACGTGCGGCCACAGAACCTGCGTCCGGCGCGGCGACGGGCCTTGACCAGCGTGCCGGAGGTGAGCTCGAGCGGCAGTGAAGGGAGCCGGCCTGGAGACGCGAAGCAGAGAGTTGCCTTCAGCTTCCGCCTGAGGAAGGCCACGGACGAAGCTGTGCCGCGCCGGGTACGTGTAGGAAGCATGGGCAGGACCCTTTCTATCCAAAGTACTACGGCCATGGCTGGCATCATAGACTGGCCCGCCGAGGCCGAGGCTACTCCCGGCCTCCAATCGAAACGGCGGCCATTGCCACAGGAGCGCACTCCAAGTCAAGCTGCAGTGAGTCTGCGCCGTCTTCTGGGCACACAGCACAGTCAGCCACTTGGCTGAGTGGCGCCACGTGCCTGAACGATCGAAGTGGATCGAATGTCTGGGCGCGCAGCAGATGCCCACCCCACAGAAGGGGTGAGGTCAGCCAGCCCGCCCTCCCGCCCGAGGAAGAGAGCGCCTAATCAATGTATACGACCCTCGCCCGTCTACTTACGCTCACTCCTCCCCGCCGTCTTGAACGCATACGGGTGCCTGCCCTCCTCCACCGCCATCCCGGCCTTGGCGACTCTATAATCGTGGCCCTTCAGCAAGTACACCAACCGGCTCGGCATCACCTTCCCCCTCAACACCCCCACGCCACCAAACCGCGTAATGGGCACCAACTGGCTCTCCACAGGCCTCGGCACGTACACCTCGTCCCGCAGCGCCGCAATGGCCTCCGCATTCCCGCTGTACGGCGAGTCCAGACGGAGTTCGTGTGCCAGGAGATCATTGCGCAGGTTGTGCATCAGCACGGGCACCGCGACGAAGACGTCCTGGAGGCAGTTCCGGCTGTACGCCGCCACATCCCCCACCGCATAGACGCGCGCGCCTCCGCCCTGGACCCGCATCGTGCCGCCCTGACTCCGCATGTACCCCTTGCCATCCAGCAGCGCAGGGGGCACGTACGCGGTGTTTGGCTCCGAGCCCGTGCACGGCAGGTACAGGTCCGCAATCACACTCGAGCTGTCGCTGAGCTCGACGCGCGTCGCGCCCGTGAGGTCGAAGTCCGGCTCCACCTCCCTCACGCGGACGCCATGCCGGACATCGACGCCCAGGCGCTTGAGCTGCGCCTCCGCCTGCTCGCCCAGCTTCGGCTGTAAAGCCGGCAGACACCGGGCGGCGCCAGTGATGAGGATGATGTGCTTTGGGGCCTTCACCCGCTTCTTCAGCGGCCAGTGCGAAGTATAGTTCAAGAAAGTGGCAAGCTGGCCCGCGGTCTCCACTCCACTGCACCCGCCGCCGCAGACGACAACACTCTTCGCGCCCGCGACGCGCGCGTGGAAAGCGTGCAGCGCGCCGAGGGTGTTGAGATGCGGACCGTGCAGCGACAGCAACTCCGAGTGCGCCGCGGACCCCGTCGCGAGGATCAGCGCGTGGTACGCCAGCGTCTGCACCTTCGCCTCCTCCCCATCCACCCCCGCCGGACGGGAGAGGCGTTTGGTGACCTGACTGCAGCGCCGCGTCGCCTGCGCGCCGAGCAACTCCACCCTCACCGTCCGCGCCTCGGGATCAAATGCCACGCACGTCCCCTGGAGAATCGTGAACCGCTCCCCGCGATGCCGGTGGAACCCGGGTTCGACGGGCACAAACACCGCCTCCTGCGCGAGCAAGCCGGGCGCGACGAGGGCCCGGGGCGCGGCGAGGTTGAAGTAGAAGTGTGAGGACGGGCTGACGAGGATGAGGCGGTAAGTAGGCGCGCGGGAGGAGGTGCGGAGGCAGGCGAGGGTGGTGTCCAGGAAGTGGTGCGCGCAGGCCAGACCCGCGTAGGAGGCGCCCAGGATGAGGATGTTGAGGGGTTCCGGGGCGAGGCCTGTGAGCGTCTTGGAGGGTCTGGGTGCGGTCACGCTGGTCGATCTTGTTACGGGTGGGGGAGAGGCGGCGGTGGTTGGGGTGGGGGCGTTGACGAAGCCGCAGAGGACTTGGAAGTCGTCGCTCGGCGCGCCGGTACGGTCGGGCTGGAAAGGCGGTGGTGGTGGTGTTCGGCAGCGGTTGCTGTGGGGCGGACATGGTGAGCGCGCGGCGACGTGACGAGTGCAGTGGGCTGGAGGGCCGGCTGTCATCGCGCTGGAGGAGGGGGCTGAGGGACTGGTAGCGCATGCATGGCAATTGCGACGGGCGTGAGGGCGGACATAGGGGGTGGATGTGTTTACGGGCGAGGACAACAGAGGGCCTTACCGTTGGGGCGGGCGCGCAGGAATGTAGATCGTGTGCTACGAGGTCAACGCCTTGCTTGCATCCATGGTCCGCTTAGCCGGGCTCACTACCAGCAACTCCGCCGCTCTCGACGGCAGCAGTGATACCTCTGTGCCGCGCGGCGGCCCCGCCGACGCGAAGATGCTCATCGCTCTACATGTACAACCCGTCGAAGCCGGTCCGAAGCAAATCGATGCATTAAAGTGCAGCCCTGTTTCCCCCTGTCCTCCGCACACCGGCAACGCCGCGCTAAGTATCAGAAAGGGAGTCGCAATGGGGTAGTCGTGTCGTGGGCTCGTGGTCTCGTGGCTGCTCGTCCGCCCGTGGGTCCGGCGAACATGCGGAGTTCACCACGAGGGCATCGCGCACTACATCCCCAGTCAGCTTACACACGCACGTAGACAGCCAAAGATCAGTAGATCAAGCCTACGATATCCGTGTCCCGCTTCTGCTCCGCAATCAGCCGCTCCAGCTCGGCGGTGTTGACCTGCTTGTTCACCTGCCCCGGCAATGGCGTCGCGCATGGCGACGGCGTCGGGGAGTGCGACGCCTGCCGCACGAAGCCCTGGTAGATACTCCCCAGCAGCCCCGCGGAATTCGGGCGCGAGAGCGGGGGCCGCTGGAGGAGGGCCTGGGTCAGGTTCTGCGGTGTCGTGGCGGTGGTGGTGGTGGTGCGTTGCGGCTGTTGTTGGGTGTGCGGCGTGGACCGACTCTCTTGGGCGCGGCGGATGGAGTCCTGTTGCAGGTTCGCGAGGCGCGTGGCTTCGTCCGCGGCGAAGCGCTCTTCCAGGTAGGAGGGGGGGAAGTTGTCGAGGGCGTACATCGCGGCTGCGTGCACGGGGGGACGGTGGGTGTGAGAGTGATGTGGTGTGTGCCTGTTGATGATGTGCGGGATACGGGTGCGGCGGAGTGGTGTCTGCGGGCGATCGCTTGCGCAGTGTTTGCGCCGGCTCAGCCCGTGTGGGTGTGGGTGTGTGTGTTGTTTGTTGATCGCGTGCGGAGGGGTTCGGTGCTGCGGCTCGGTCGAGCGCGGATGATGGATGTCTTCGTGTTGTGCAGGTGCCGGAATTGCGTTAGCTTTATAAGTTTGCGTGGCGGATGAAGCGAGTGTGTTCGTGTCCGTGAATGCAGGACCGGGTTTGGTGAGGGTGTGCTAAGCAGGTGCAAGTGAAGGAGGAGCAGCGACTTGCTGCGTTCACCGCGCGCGGCGGTCGGGGTTTAGGCGCCGCCGGATCTAGCCAAAAAGGCTTGGCATGCACTTCAGAGGCGTTCTGGAAATGGAAGCTGTGGAGACTGGAGTGTTCCTGCATTGAGGCAATACTGGGTGGGTCTACAGACAAATGTGCACGGCAAGGCACTGCCCTGCCCTGCCCGCCTGGTGCTTCCTGGTGTAGAGAGCGCCGTGAAAGCGCGGGCTCGGCCTATCATCACTGTCAAGTTACAGCGAGGCTTGGGAAGGGGGCTGACCCAAGCGCGGCTCCTGCCAGCAAGGTGAGCAACGAATGGTCGGACGAGAACACGGCCTGCTACACTGATTCTCCCAGCAAGCCTTTTAGCGCTGTCCCGAAGTAGCGATCTGAGGAGCATTACTGTACGCAGATGCTCGAGAGATGGGGTTCATAGCACGCCCTAGGATAATCTTAGGATGATGTCCGGGCTGCAACCGGTGCTACAGGATCAGCCCCATCGTCCCCAGCCCTTCCGCTGCTGTCCGCATGCAGGACTCGTGTCTCTGTCCGGCTGCTCGAAAGTTCTGCAAGACTCGCAACCATTGCATGGCCCTTGCCGTCGAGAACAGAGACGAGAACACTGCACCTGGCCCTGGCGAGCCAGCCGTTGGGTAACGACACGGTTGGCGAGCTGTCGGACCATGCTCGCATGCAATCCGACTGTGCTGCGGGTGTTCGGCCCCGTCGGATAGCCACAGGGGAAATTCCAACGTCAACGATAGCATGTTTGATAGCGCAAAGCGAGTATTGCAAAGCAATTGCAACCGAGACAGCATGGCATGTGGAGACAGTAGTGGAGCCCCGGTGTCGACGCGCCGGCCCAGACGTGCCAAGCCGGCTGTCTTCTCCACGTTTGCGAACCTTCATCCCCTCCGTTTAAACTCTACTAAGACAAACAATAAAAACCAACCAAAACCTCTTCGATAAGCAGTCAAGTTACCGCGCGCTCCAGCAGTCCTCGCTGTCTCCTCATCTCATCTTGACGAGCGTCGTTGCTGCGACGCGATTGGCCTGCAGTGCGTAGTCCGGGGTCACACGACTGCCGAGACCCTGAGAGACGTGCCATCCCTGCCCGTTAATGATCGGCGTCGCGACCAAACAAAGCTGCGCCGCACACCACCCTTTCCGTCGCTCTCGAGCTGCGCTTCGCTGTAGGTCAACCGCTGATGGAGGCGGCCCGACGACACCATGGCCGACGCGACCTCGTCCCCGCCGCGCGTGTCGCGCTACCGATCGCAGCGCCGCGCACAACAAGCGCAGCAGGACGCGGCGCCCGAAGTCCCGCCGATACCGCAGGACGAGCCGGCGGCGGCGGCTGACAACGGTCCGACGAGGACGCGGTCGCGATACCATCGCAAGGCTAACGGCGCCTCCCAGCGGCCAGCGGCTACAGCACCACGCGATGAGGGTCCCGTCGACGCGACGCACCGCGCCACGTCCTTGTCGCCGACGCTGCACCCGGCCCAGCCCGTCTCGGCCGACGCTGCGCAGCACCGCCGCACCAAGTCGACGGCGAAGCGGTACCATGAGCGTCACGCCAGTCCCCCCACACAGCTCGGCGCGACGGACGAGCGCGAAGCAGATGTAGACGCGGACGGCTATGGCGGCAAGCCCACCAGCGCGTACGATCCGAACGGGCTCGTGGCGTCGTCCGCAGACGCGCCAGCGAGAAGGGATGCGCGGCCGGCCTTGCCAGCTTCGCAGCTGTCAGGCGAGCTCTTCCCGCCACCACGGCCGGAGCTCGAGCGTCAAGCCACGCGGCCCGTGACGAGAGATGGCCCGCCTGCGTCGAATAAGATCTCGGCGACACGAAGCACGACCGAGCTGCTGAAGCTGGCCGAGGGCGACGAAGAGCGCGGCGCGGGCTGCTTCGGCCTGTTCAAGCGCAAGAGAGGGGAGACGTCGCCCGGCGCCTCGGAGAAGCTGCCCCCTACTGCGAAGCCGCTGCAGGACATCCCCGTCTCGGCCGTCAACTCCGGCGACCGCCGAGTGCTCGTGGAGTGCGGCAAGTCGAGCGTCGTCCTGCCCGTGACGGAAACCACGACGGCCGCGAAGCTCCTCCAGAGCGCGGCGGAGCACATGGCGGAGCAGCGCCTCGACGTCCACTCCGCCGTCGTGCTGGAGCACTTCGGCAGCGTGGGCATCCAGCGGCCCCTGCGCCGCTACGAGCGCATCCGGGACGTGATGAACAGCTGGGACAGCGACCGGCAGAACAGCCTCCTGCTCGTCGACCCGGGCACCGGCACCTCCGAAGCGGAACTCAGCCTCGCCGGCGTGCCGCAAACGAAACCCGGCGACCTCTCCTGGCTCATGACCTACTCCCACACCGTCGGCAAATGGGCCAAGCGCACCGTCACCCTCCGCCCCGACGGCCAGATCGTGGTGCAGAAGGACCCCGTCCACAAGCCCCAGCAGGTGGACAGCACGTGCCACCTCAGCGACTACGACATCTACACCCCGACGGCGGAGAAGCTGCGCCGCCGGATCCGGCCGCCGAAGAAGTTCTGCTACGCCGTCAAGTCGCAGCAGAAGGCCGTCGTGTTCGAGACGACGCGGAACTTCGTCCACTTCTTCTGCACCGCCGACCGCGCGACCGCGGAGAGCTTCTACGCCGCCGTGCAGGGGTGGCGGAGCTGGTACCTGGTCAATGTCCTGGACGAGGGGAAGAAGCCGAGGCCCGCGACGGCGGCGGGGCGGCAGTCGATGGAGAAGACGCACACGGAGAGCTTGCAGGCGCAGGAGGGGGGGGATACGTTCGAGGCGCGCTATCAGCTGGGCTCGTTCAAGCCGGCTTTCGACGGAGAGCAGTTCGACAAGCGGGCCGGCACGGCGAAATCGGCCAATGGGCCTGGCAATGGGTTCGGGAAGTCCGCGAACCAGTTCGATCCGATGGTCTCGCCGGAGCGGCGACGGAGCACGAAGGCGAGGCCGCAGGCGCGGGACGTGCTGGCCGAGGACGAGCCGCTGGCGAATCTGGACCGGAAGCGCATGTCCGTCGACCATCCCCGGCCGCCGGACGAGTTCGCCGCGAAGGGGATGCTGAGCAGGAACCCCTCGCAGCGGCAGCGGGACGGGGGCGAGAAGGCGACAACCAAACAGCCGTCCTCCATCCCGGAACTCGCGCTTCCCCACGCCAGCGACCGGAGCGGCAGCAGAGAGGGCGAACGCGACGCAAGCCGGCGGTCCGTCGACCTCCCCTCCCGCACGCGCTCCACGCGCCTCAAAGCCGAGCCCACTGCTGCCAACGGGAGCAGCGACATCCGCCGCCACCGCTCCACGCGCAGCACCGATCTGGGCCGCTCGGGCTCCTCACGCGCAGCGGCGGCGACCGCGAAGGAGCCGCCGAAGCCGCTCGTGGATCTCCGCCCGCAGTACCACGAGCCGCCGCAGCACGTCAAGAAGGGGAAAGGGCATAAACTGGACATGCTCGGCCCGGGAGGGCTGGTGGAAGCGGCGACGAGTCCGGAGGATTTCATTGGTGCGCCGCCTGCGACGGACTGGCGGGGCCGGAATGCGCTGGGTGGCGGTGCGGGTGCAGGGGGAGGAGCAGGGGGAGGCGGGTTGCAGGCGCGGCCAAGTCAGCGCCGGACACGGAGTAAAGAGACCCGCGCTCCCGCGGCGGGCGGACAGGATGTCGAGCCAGGGCCTTTCTCGGGGGAGGGGTTAATGGCGGGGAGTCATGCGCATTCCGGGTGGGGCGGCGGGGACAGGGGCAGGGGGGTGATGGATGGGAGTCGAGCCAAGGGACCCATGCTGGATCTGAACGACCCGAGCCGGTTCGCCCCCGGCAGCTTGCTGAACAAGGTTGAGCGGGAGTCGGCTGGCACGAATGGGCTGGTCGTGGACCGGGGAAAGGAGGTCTGAGGGCGGCGGAACGTCGGTGGAGTGTGAGTCCGCGGAAGTGTGGGGACAGGCTCACGAGCGTGGTGTAGGATATACCCCAACTGCTGCAGCAGCGAGTGCCGCCGTACGCAAAGGAGCCGCGGGTGCGCTCGGAGCGCTCCGCGACGTGAGTCGTATGTTTGCATGCCCACCCCTTCCTTGCTCCTCCATCAATCTGCGTCATATCCTCTGGTTCGCCATACGAACTCCGTCGCATCAAACAGGGTGAAGTGCAGAGGGCGCGCGTGCTACCCCGTCCGTAGGGAGGAGTCGCGTGTCCCCCATCAGGGCAAGATATTGCCTCTGCCGCCGCGCTCATAGTCGACGAGGTCTTGTTTCTGGGTAACGGCCGGGTCGAAGCGGACGGTGATCACCAGGCCTCTCTGATGCTGCCCTGCCGCCCCCCCAACACGCGGTCAGCCTGTGCACCTCACCGAAGTGGACTGGAGGAGCACCTACACCCAGCCCCCCGCGGCATCTGCGCCAGAGGCTCGACCTGCCACGGCCGGCCCATGCATCGCGGCAGGCAGGTCGCGACGAAGTGCGCCGGTAGCGTGAGCGACATCAACCCGATCAGCAGCGGCAGCTCGCCGTTCAGGCCCCCCTCGTGTGCGTGGGGCGTCGTCTCGGTGGTGCGGTACGTGTCCGGAAGGAGCTGCTCCGCCCAGAGCTGGTCCAGGCGGCGGACGTGCAGGTGCGGGGAGTGGAGTCCCTGGCCGGCGTAGGATCGCTGGCGGGGTTGGAGGTCGAAGCGCAGGGTGGTCCAGTCCGGGTCCTCCGACTCGTCGGCAGAATGGGAGCTATTAGTGCCGTCCCCATCGTCGTCGCCCTCGGTGGCGGTTGTCTCACGCCCATCTCCGACGTCTTGTGCTGTCGCGTCGTAGGCAACCATCCATATGCAAGCGTGGTCATGATATATGGAGAACTGCTTGAACGGCTGCAGGGTCTCGGGGAATGCCGTCTGTAGTGCTTGCGTAGCCTGCCCGTTGTGGAAGAATCGTAGGTCGGCTTCTTTGACGTTCAGGCCGTGACGCTTCGGTGGCTTCCATCTCCCTCCGGTCGTGCGCCGTGGGACGGCATTGGGGTGAGGCCCCATCGGAGCTATCGTGAAGTAGTATTGGGGCTGACGCGGAGTCAGTATATCCATCTTGATGGCCTTGGGCTCAGCTCACCGCCATTCCCGCCATTGCATAGCCTTCACATCGGACAATTCGTGCTTGCGGTGCACATTTGCGTGCGGAGTCCAAACGGCAGCGCTCTGCGAGATGGCTCTTTCAACCTCCGCCGGCGTCATTGCATCATCCTGCAAGCATGGCTGACTACCGCTTGTAAAGCACGGCATTGCTTTTGCGCTGTCTCCCTCCAAGGTCGACCTCACGACGATGGATCGGGCAGACCGGTGAACGAGCGCTCCAACCAGGGTCGAGATCACCGGACAGCCTGGGCCTAGCTTCTGACGAGTAGCTCCGACAATCGCTCCCACCGTGGCAAACCCTGCTCTGGCAGGGAAAGGTGAGCCTACCACGGGCAGAGCCAGTACACCATGGCGCTGCCGTCCGAGCGATTGCCGGCTCGTCCTGCCGTACGGCGCGTTCCTCGATGTGGAGGGACTCCGCAGCCTGGCACCGAATTCGTCTCGAGGTGCCAGCACTATGCACAACATGCTCGTTGTCGTAGTGCAGCGGCACAGCATCATGGGAGTCCGACAAGAGATCGATGCGGCGACGCCTCTGCGCGATTAGCCAAGGCTCATCGTCGGACTAGTGGAAGCAGCGAGCCGCTCAACGTTTGCGACCACGACGAGCATTCGGCCGGAATGTGATCAGCTGTGTCGCTGCAAGACGGCGGCCGCGCCGTAACGGCGATTTGCGTTCTTTCATGCCCTCTCCAGTACGATCAGCATCTCGGCATTTAGCCGCGCGATGCGATGGCCGATCCAGAAACAACTCCCGTTCCACGGTTCCACAGTTTTCGGGCACGTGACTGTTCACGTGAATGCGGCTCAAAATCCAGTGTCCACTCGGAAGCGTGCATAAAGCACCATTGCCGCCCCGACTGAGCGACCTCGCTGCCGTGGAATTCTTCTTGTGGTTGGCTCGCTAAGTTGGCCTCTCATGTGCCGTCGGCTTTTCCATGGGACTCGTTTAGTGTGAGCCGTTCCCTCGGGTTGTCAGTGGCGGACACTGCCGCGTGTGTCCCGGTAGTGTCGATTCTGAGCGTCCAGCGAGCTGAAATTCGGAACTTCAGGATGAGAAGGATGTCTGGACCTTCATATCTGCAGAGCTGCAAAATCAGTCAACTTCGCCCTGGTTGCCTCGCGCGGGCCGTCTACCTCATCAGCTAATAGGAATGCAAGCGAAGAGCACCGGCATGGCATTAGCCTGATGGTGCCTTGTTGCCTTCTATTCGCCTGGGCTGGGCCAATGCGAACCATCTTGTGGCACAATGGTTGCTCGCAGCGGTCAACGGTGTTGGATCCTATCCCGCCATCGGTCGTGATTGGTCGACGAGCTGGCAGCCCAACACTCCATTTTGGGCTACAGCAACGGGACGGGAGCAGCAGTATGGGCGTGTTGTCCAAGTCGTCGAGCTGGAGGTTGACGGGATCGTACGACTTCGCTCGGGAGCAGAATACGAGTCTGGCAGCTTCCGTGGGTCGTCACTGCGGAAAGCATTGGTTGTCCGCGGCCAGCACCTGGATGTTGCCTTGTGGAATGACCATGCCCATGCTTTTGAACATGATCTGCGGATGCATACTAGCTTGGCTAACGGCAAGGTCAGTAGTCTTCGTGAATGTCTTCGTGATTGGCCTGCAGGGGCCAGGGCGTGTAACTTGATGGTTGACCGTTGAGAGATGGTGAGTCGACGAGGTAGCTTCGGCGTGGGGTGCCAATGGCGACTAGAACTAGACTGATGAGTGACAGACAGACCGGCCGTGACCAAGAAGCCTTGGCAAATGAGCTCAACGCTGGCAAAAGCTGTGCACCACCTTTTGTGGGCACTGTCGTAGAGCATACGAGCGTCAGTGGGCCGACTTACCCGGTGCCACATTCAGCGTTTGCGGCAGATACAAGCAAAGGCCGAGGATGACAGTGCACGTGGAGGATGCGGACCCGAAGAAAGGACGTCGTCTCAAGCTTTAGGTCCAGCATCATACCCTGCACTTCGGTGTCCGGACTCCGGAACTCGTCCTCGGGAACTTGGCTTTGGAGTGGCAAGCTGCACTCGGCTCTTCCATTTTACTCACAGCCGCACGGATCCACCGAAGCGAAGCAATCCTCCTGTGGCCGACCGCAGCGTGGCCTCCGAAATTCTGGCCTTCTTACTTAGGCCGGAGTTTGCTCGGGCTGTCCAAGGATTTCGCCGCCGCGATGAGGGTCGGCACGTCTACTCTATTCGGCGGATCATATGCACGGGGCCAGCACAGCCGGCGCAGGACAGCACGGCCTGACTGCTCCTGTTGGTTGACGCAGACCAGGCCAGAACAGCTTGATGATTGTTGTCATCCAAAAGCGGCGGTCTTTGGCACATCGCGAAGGGCAGGCAGCTCGCTGATGCTCTCCCGGGTAAGTGGTTCGATGTGAAGGTGATGCGAAGGAAGAAGAGGAAACCTGGAATAGGAGGCCTCATCAAGGGATTTTGCCTCAGGCACCTCGGGCATTTCGTGGCAGCCCAAAGTCGCACGAGCGGGCTCCGCTCCAGACTAGCACACGCATCGCCCAGGAAAACGCTCAGACAAGGGCAAAGCCACATAGAAGGCAGCGTCCATCAGCGAGTCCGTCTGCAATATAGCATAATTCATGTAAAGCCAGGGCGAATACGCGCCTCTCTCAAATCGCAACCAATCGGAAAGCGGCGAGATCCCGATGCCAAGATATATGAGTTCTCCGAATTCCCTCTTCGTCTCTCGGATTGACCTAGCCGCCCATATACTCTGATCACGACATCGAAATGGAGGCAACTACAACGAAGCCCGTGCATACACTTGTCCTGGACACTGGATCGATCATCAAGAACGAGCCGCCAGTCTCCACCCTCATAGCACAATCCGAATGTCTAGTAACCGTACCCGCAATAATATCAGAAATCCGAGATGCAGCCACGAGATCACGGATCGAGTCTACACTGCTTCCATTCCTGACCTTACGGTCTCCGAGTCCGGCGAGCGTTAAATTTGTGACGGACTTCGCGCGTAAGACAGGCGACTTGGTGGTACTGAGCAAGCCCGACATCCTCATCATCGCTCTGACCTACGAGATCGAGTGCGAGCGGAACCGCGGGGACTGGAGGCTACGGAGAGCACCAGGGCAGAAGCGCACGAATGGACCGCCTCCAGCGAGATCAGAGCCTGTTGCCACAGGTGCGGACGAGATTCCTACGGAGGCGGCGACTGAGGCGCCAGAGGTCGTTGATGCGCAGGCACCACCGTCATCCGAGACCGGAGCTACTATCAACGATGCAGATGCTGGATCGAGACTGGAACCGGAGACGCCTGTCACGGAAGCTGCAGAAGAGTCGGCCAAGGACGATGAGCAGAATGTGGCCACGGCGCTCGAATCCTTGGAGCTCGAGCCTGCACTAGGTGACGCTATTGCCGATGAAGCGCCCAAAGTAGACTCGGCTCTGAACTCTGGTGCGAGCCAATCCGACTCGGACTCAGAAGGCTGGATCACACCCTCGAACTTGAAGAAGCGGCAAGCCGAAGACGCCAGCGCATCAGCAGTCCAGACCCCCGAGCCCAAGACCATGCAAGCCGCCGTCCTCACCACCGACTTCGCGATGCAGAACGTCATCATGCAGATCAACCTCAACCTGCTCTCGCCCTCGCTGAGTCGGATCAAGCACCTCAAGACCTTCGTCCTGCGCTGCCACGCGTGCTTCCAGGTATCCAAGGACATGACGAAGCAGTTCTGCCCGCGCTGCGGGCAGCCATCTCTGACCCGCGTCTCGTGCTCGACGAATGAGAAGGGGGAATTCAAGTTGCATCTCAAGAAGAACATGCAGTGGAACACCCGCGGAGATCGGTATAGCGTGCCGAAGGCTGTGCACGGGTCGGCGAATGGGCGGATCAAGGGGGGAGGGAAGGGGGGGTGGGGCCACGAGCTGATTCTGGCAGAGGATCAGAAGGAGTTCGAGCGGGCGAGTCAGGTGGAGAAGAGGCAAAAGGAGAGGAGTCTGATGGATGAGGACTACTTGCCGGGGATCTTGACGGGGGATCGGGGGCGGGCTGGGGGGAGAATCAAGGTCGGTGCGGGGCGGAATGTGAATGCGAAGAAACGATGATGGCGAACCGACCTACGACAACGATCGCGATAGTGCGGCTCGTGCTCTGCGCGACGCCCATTAGGAGATGCGGTCCTCGACCGGAGTTCTGGAGGTGACACGTGCGCCTTGTTCGCACGGCCCTGCATACACAGTCCACGACAACTCGCAGTGGCAATTCGTTCGCCTCGGGCTACAGAGATTCATCCAGATACCAGCCAGCATTGAGCAGCAGCGGCCTCTCCCGATAAGCATGAACAGCGGCGGTAAGGGGTCCAATATAGCTGACACACCGAGCTGTGGGGATACTACGATACCCCATCCGAATACGCTGTAGAAGACTTACGGTTGCATGGTATTGCCAATGAAAAGTTCGAACACGAATTGGCCGATGGCTTGCAGCGCGACCAACATATGTAGTGGTCTCGGGATTCCCCCAAATGCACATACCGTATAGGCGACTTGATGTGTTCTCCGTGACATGAACGTTTAACAGTCGTTCGGAGGCCTCTTATTGCCGAGCGTTTGGGGAGTCTGATGATGCGGAGAGCTTGGTGCTTGGATGTCGCGATCTCCGTCCTGCAGGATCCAGGAGCAGCCGCCCAAAACTAGCGCCGGCGGAAGCCCAGCCAATCATGGATCGCACTGCCCAGCAATTACCCAAATACCAAATGCAGACCACATCAGTGCTGCGCCAATAGAGAAGTAGTATGCGAGCAGCGGGCGGTATGGCCCATTGAGCTCATCTCGCATTGATGGGTGTATGCTTACCCACGCCGCAGGCTATGCCATACGTGCCAACGGCCAATCCCGAGACCCGAGCAGTGCGGCTACCTCGGCAGGCCTCTCCCACGGGCCAACGCCTCGCTAAAGTGATATCCAATCCCGTCGACCCAGATCCCATTCAACCACCTTACTTGAACAACCTCCTGCCGCCCCCACCCATCTTCGCTGCCGTGTTTTGACTGCCTTCCAGACTCAGACCCGTAAATCCGACTGCACCGCTGCCGGCCTGCCGTTTCTTGTACCGTCGGAGCGCCTCGCGCAGGTGCTCCGGGAGTAAGGGGCCGCGGTCGCATTCCTCGATGTCTGGGGAGAGGCCGCCGGCGCCTGCGGTGAGGAGCGGCTGGATCGGGTCCGCTGGAGTGGCGTTTGCTGGGCTGATCGGGGTCAAGGCTTCGACCTTAACGGAGCCATTGACTGCGGGCTTGGGAGCAGTCGCCGTGCCATTCCCGGCTTCCATCGCATCGCTCTCGTCGAATGTCCTTTTCAGCCGCTTGCTGGCCGCATTGTTCCCCCCATCTGCCCTCCTCTCCTCACTAGCCATCCACTCCCCCTGCACCTCCCTCGCCCCCTCCACCAGCACTCCCGCAAACATCTTCGCATACGCACTCACGACCAGGACCACGTTCTGCGGCACACTCTGACTTAGCGTCGAGTTCACCAGCCGCCGCACATCCGCCGTCCGGAGCTTCGCGCGCGTCCACGAATTGTACCGCTCCCGCTGGTCATCGGTCGCGAGTTCGTAGAAAGCATGCCGGCGGGAAAGCTCCTCGGCTTGCTCGGCGGCAGAGAGCTGCCCACCCTCGTAGAGAGGCGCGCGGCCGGAGCCGGTGGCGTTTTGGGCGGTGTCCGGGTCGGAGTCGGAGTCCGCTTCGGCGTCGGCGTCATTGTCTGCTGTGAGGACTGAAGGGGCGCGGGCACCGTTCGCCTTCAACTTTGACTTGCGACATCGTGCGCCCTTCTCACCTATGCGCCGCCGTTTCCGCGCTGGCTGGGTGTCGTCGTTCGCGGGCCCGCTGAGGGCGGAGCGGATGTCGTCGTCGAGGTCATCGTCGAGTGAGCCTTCTGCGGAGGGGGAGTACTGGGCGCGGCCGTTTCGATCGGGAGGCGGGAAGGAGGTTTGACGAAGTGGGTGCGCCGAGGAAGGTGCTGAGGTCAGTGAGGGCTTGCGGGACTGTGATTTGATGCCGGTGGGGAGCGCGAGAGTGGGACGTTGGCGGGGAAGGACGAGAGGATTAGAGAGCGGTGGAGAAGTCGGCGACGCCATGGTCGAGAGCACAACTCTCGTCGTTCGACGAGAGGCTGATGGGTAGTTGTATCAAGCTGCGGCAGTCGAAGGTGGAGGTCGCGAATGGAACGCGGGGAGTAACGCCTCAGGCACATATGCAGTGCGCACTCTTGGCGACATCGAAAACCCGATTGGCGTTGTAGCAACGGCGACGATATCATCCATCACCGCAACGATGTCTCAACCCACCGTCACAATCCACGGCGCGGATGGCTCTCCCACTTCGGACAGCCACCCGCTGCCTAAGGTCTTCAAGGCCCCGATCCGCCCAGACATTGTCCAGTACGAGATCACTGCGAGTGGGAGGAAGTGAACGACGAGCTGATACAGCGACAGGACTGTGCACACCGGCATGGCGAAGAACAGGAGGCAGCCGTACGCCGTGAGCGAGAAGGCGGGACACCAGACCAGTGCTGAGTCGTGGGGTACCGGTACGTCCATACACCCGATGCGGCGAAGGAGAACACTGCGGTCGCGGCATACACACTCGAACATGCACTGATGATTGTATGCACAGGCCGTGCCGTCGCACGTATTCCCCGTGTGTCCGGTGGTGGTACCCACCGCGCCGGTCAAGCCGCCTTTGGTAACATGTGCCGCTCCGGCCGCATGTTCGCCCCGACCAAAATCTGGCGCAAGTGGCATCAGAAGATCAACCTCGGCCAGAAGCGCTTCGCTACTGCATCCGCCATCGCTGCGTCTTCCTCCGCTGCCCTCCTCTTGGCCCGCGGTCACCACATCAGCACCGTCCCCGAGGTCCCGCTTGTCGTCGCCTCGACCGCCTTCGCCAACGGCGCCATCAAGAAGACCTCCCAGGCCGTCGCTCTCCTTACCGCTGTCGGCGCTACCCAGGAGCTCGAGAAGGTGAAGGACTCTCGCAAGCTGCGTTCCGGGCACGGCAAGCTCCGTGGTCGCCGCCACAAGCAGCGCCGCGGCCCGCTCATCGTCTACGAGCCCGAGAAGGATGGCAAGGATCTCGTCCTTGCCTTCCGCAACGTCCCCGGCGTCGAGACCTGCCCTGTCTATGCCCTCAACCTCCTCCAGCTCGCTCCGGGTGGTCACCTCGGCCGCTTCGTGATCTGGACCTCGTCCGCCTTCGCCGCGCTCGACACTGTCTACGGCTCCACCACAACGCCGTCGGAGCTGAAGCGCGACTTCCTCATCCCGTCGAACTTGATGACGCAGCCGGATCTGGCGAAGCTGATCAACTCGAGTGAGGTGCAGAGTGTGTTGCGCCCGGTCCGCGGCGGGGCCATCACGAAGCGCACGGTGGTGCAGAAGAAGAACCCGCTCAAGAACAAGCAGGTGCTCCTGAGGCTGAACCCGTACGCGAGCGCGTACTCCAAGGAAGGGTTGGGCCACGTGAAGGCGGATGCCGGGAAGCCGGAGGGGAAGGACTCGGTGTTCACTGAGGCGCTGCATGAGAATTAGAGCGGAGAAGGGAGTGTCACGCGTGCGGGGGGCGCATGGCGTGCGAGGTGTGCGACTCATGCTGAAGTGTGGAGCTGAAGCGTGGAGCGATGACTGAGAGCGATGTTTCAACGCCGAACAGGTGCTGAAAGCGGCTCAGCTCGTGCAGAAATGTTCGTCAACATGCATCAACGATCCAACCCACTCCGTCACAGGTCCCTCCAGTCTCGGTTTGCAGTCCACTGATTAGGACGGCGTCGATTGCTCGGTCATGCTCTGTCGGGTAGTAAGCGGGCACGTCGTCACCCTGTATAGCGGAGCCTAGAGATCCGAGACATGCGAGCAACGGAGGAAGTGCACGCGGATCGTTAAGAGATCCAAACGTGTCATTCGTACGTGATCTGACTCCGCGCCGCGCCATGCATATACAGGAGCAGCGCACGAAGCCACAATGCCCCCGAACGCCTCCCACGCATGCAGTCATACAATCATATCCCCCATCACCACCCATGAGCCCCCCCACCCCGGCCCAGCCAAGCCATGATCCCCAGCCCAGGCCTAGAAACTCCCCCCCCGCCCCGGCAGCGCATGCCGGCTTCCATGCCGCAGGTGCCTCCGCGCCACCACGCCGCCGGAGCACGTCGTGCCGTCCGACACGGGCTGGGGCACGGCGCAGTTGTTGATGTCGCAGAGGCCGAAGGAGGTGCTGCTGATGCAGACCACGGCGCCGGGGGTGGCGCAGGAGATGGCGCCGCCCGTGCAGCTGCCGGAGCCGGAGGAGTTGGTGTTGCTGTTGCTGGAGCTCGCGCCGGAGCTGGAGCCGGAGCTGGAGTTCGTGTCGGGTGCGGAGCCGGCGCTGGTATCCGAGCCTGACGGCGAGCTGGAGCCGGAGCTGGCGCTGGATCCCGAGCCGTACGAAGGCGGCGCGCTGTAAGCCGGCGCGGACGCTGACCCGGCCGGCGCAGCGCCACTCGACATCCCGCCCGCGCTCGCCGTGGGGCTCGCCCCAGTGACCGTCGCCATCGTAGTGACCGTCACCAGCGGGCTGCCGCCCTGCGCGCCACCCGTAGCCTGCGACACAGCCGCGGATTGCGCAGCAGAAGGCGCAGCGGCGGCAGACGAGGCCGCGGGCGCCGAAGCCGATGCCGCACCGCCGCCATACGACGTCGGCGCTGCACCTCCCGAGCCGCCGGACCCAGACCCGGACCCGGACCCGGAGCCGCCGTCTCCTGCGCAGCCGGCGCCCGTCGGTGTGGCGATGGCGTAGGTGGTGCTCTGACTGCTCGCCGCCAGCTTCGTCGTCACGTACTTCCCCGGATCCGGGAACGCGACGGCCTGATAAGCTGTCGTCGGGCAACTCCCCACGCTACCCAAGTTCGCGACGAACATGCTCGGGAAGCCGGCCATCTCGCTCCCGTCCCCGCCGGAGAGGTCGGCGTTGACGCAGTTCATGTAGAACTCCCGGTTGCCCACGTTGTTCATCCACGTCCAGGCCAGCGTCGCATGGCCGTCCTTGACGCCCTTGGGGATGGTGAAATTGAACTGGTTCACGCAGTCCACGCCGTTGGCGCGCGGGTCCGTGCAATCGATCGCGCCGCTGTACGCGCCCTGCGGGCCCGTGTAACCTGCGTCGAGATTCAGGAGGGAGTTGGTCGGGCAGCCGCCTTCGATGGAGTAGATGACGAGCCAGTTCTTGGGGTCCTTGACTTTCGCCGCGTCGGTCTCGTAGGTGATGCTGATCTGGCAGGAGCCGCCGCCGTGGACGGCGGTGTTGGCGCCGTTGCCCGTGTCGAAGGACAGGAGTTGGGAGCTGCCGGCGGGCATCGGGGTTCCGCCGGAGGTGGGGAGGCTGGCGCCGTGGCAGGGGAAATTGGAGCCGTCGCCGGCGAGGGGGTCTTTGGGGGCCGAGCCGGGGATGGGGGAGGGGGAGGCGAGGAAGAGGTGGGCTTGCGCTGTCAGAGCCAGGCAGAGGCCGGTGGCGAGGGAGGTGGTGTGCATGTTGGCTGTAGTGTCGTGGTTGGTTGTCGTTGAATGAGTGTATGCGAGTTCGTTGGGCGCGTTGGATTGCTGTCTGTATTGCTAGACCGGCTAGGCAATGACCTTAAGTAAGGGAGCTGTGGGTGTGAGGTTCTGTCAATGGTCTGTTCTAGCAAGGTCGCAGTTCGTGCAAGGGCAGTCGACGTCATTCTGGCTGGGGAGTGTTGCGAGACTTGGAGTGACTGCGACAATGTCTCTTTGTGTGTCTCATTGTCCATTGTTCACTTGGAGCGTTCGAGAAAGTCCTCCGCCGTGTGTACCCGAGACAGCCGCGTAGGCGGCGAATTGGAAGCAGTTGACGTACCTGTTGTCTCCAGCTTCAATAGCACTTCTGGACTCTGTGTATCAGCAAAAGAGAGACCGGCTCGGACGATGTCGCGGAGTGGGAGGCAGTGAATGAATGACTGTGCTGCGCCAGGCAGTGAAGTGAAGTAGCAGACGCGAACGGAGAGACAGTGACAATGCTCAACAAGGTGTCGCAAGGAGGGGGGGAGGAGAAGAGGTCTTGTAGTAGTACCACCTCTCTTGTGTCCCTGACTCACAGACCGCAGCAAGGCGCACGCATGACCAGGAGTGCCTAGTGGCGGGCAGCACCTCGCGGTCGACAGGCCGGATCTACTACAGGCAGAGGATGGCAGCGCTTGGCGCGCGGCCGTCTGAGATACAGACCCGGGCTCGTCGTCCTGCCCGCATCTGGCAGGCGAGAGGCTCTGCGCATGAAACAGGGCCTGGGCGTGCGTTTCGCCTGGGCAAGGTTGGTGCGGCGGCGGTGAGTGGCTCGGAGCGCGTGTGCAGCAGCGGCGGCGAGGTGCACATGACCGGGCGGTCGCATCAGTCGGGAGCCCGGGGCCAGCCCTGGGTGGTGGGACGATGGTGGAGTGGGAGGAGAGGCGAAGGTGAAGTTCGTCCCTTCTTTCGCTCGGCTTACGCGGGCCAATCATCGTCCGGTTTGAGAAGGGCGCCAAAGATGCAGGAGGGTGCCGAGCGACGTTTCACCGCTGCGACTTCCTGACTTCGTCGTCGTCCGGCATGTCGTTGCCGATGATTCGCGAAGGAGTGCTTCTTGGCGACGAAGATCAAAGATGACCAAAGTCAAAGCCCGACGGTCAGACGCTTGATGAGTGACAGCACCACCGCATGATGAAGCACGCCTTAGTCAGCGGTGTGCATGCGCCGGGCGAGCTCGATCATGAGAGCGGCATCCTCACACGAAACGCGATCTGTTGGTAGAAGGTGAGCCAGACACCAGCACCGCACGCCTCTCCTTCATCCACCCACCATGTCCCCCCCCAAACCCCTCACCGGCGCCGCCTTCCACGACCCGCTCAACACCGGCCCGCGCCCGACCCACGACCACCCCACCGGCGGCCTCTTCAGCATCTACGCCGAGACCGCCATCGCCGCCCCCCCGCGCGCCGTCCACGACGCCCTCCTCGACATCAACGCCTGGCCCGCCTGGAACTCCTTCGTCCCCGAAGTCCACATCATCTCGCACCCGCACTCGCACCTCGCCAACCTGCACATGGTCGAGGGGACGAACATGATCTTCCACCTGCAGATCACACCCACCGAGCGCATCACGACGCGGCAGGCGTGCTCGCACATCGGCGAGCTGCGCACGCTGCGCGACCATGCCGCGCCCGCCGTGACGCGGATCCGGTGGGACTTGCATAATGCGACGAGCATGGTGCCCGGGTTCATGCTGAAGGCGCAGCGGGTGAACGAGATTGAGGATCTGGGGGACGGGCGGTGCATGTACAGGACGTGGGAGACGTTTGCCGGGTGGCGCGCGAGTCACTACTGGAAGGCGTATGAGGGCGCGTTGCGGGAGCGGTTCGCGGAGTGGTGTCGGGATCTGAAGGGGTATGTGGAGGGTGAGGCGGGGGCAAAGGAGAAGAGTGCGGCGTAGCGGCTGGGTTCTGCGCGAGAGGATGAATGGAATGGCCTTGGGGCGAGGCAGGATCGGTCGATAATGGGTACACGCCATCTAGCTCACCATTGAACCATCCCCACCCCCAGCCGCCTGCCGCATCCGTATGGTGCGGCCCGCCCTCGCCCCCGTCGGCTTCCCCTCATCAACCGCAAACCGCCCGTTCACAAGCACCGCCCGGATCCCCTCCGCCGCCTGCTTGGGCCGCACGTACGTCCCCCGGTCCCGGATCCGCTCCACCTCAAACAACACCACATCCGCCCGGTACCCCTCCCGCACCAACCCGCGGTCCCGCAAGCGCACCACCTCCGCCGCCCGTCCGGTCAAATGATGCACCGCCTCCTCGATCCCACCGGCGAAGATGGTCTCGGGCTCCACAGCCTCGAACCCCTCCGCCGGGCCCTCCTCGATATTCCGCTCCGCCGCATAGAGATTCCTCGATGTCCCCCGCGGCAGATCCCGGGCGTAGTGGCCCAGGTACCGCGGGAACGTGCCCCACCCCCGGGGATGCGGCTTCGTGCTCGTCAGGATCCCGTCGCTGCCGCCCGTGTGCGCCGCGTGGGACATGATTGCGCGGACATTGCCCTCGTTGCCCATGTGTTGCAGGATCGTCGAGCTGAAGTCGTCGGCGCGCAGCAGCCAGACGAAGGTCTCGAAGCCGGGCTCGCCGCGCGCGGCGGCGATGGCGTCGAGGCGTTTGCCCACGCAAGTCTCGGCGAGCGCGTTGTCCATGACGCCGCCGATCTCAATGCGGTCCCACTGCAGCGTCTGGCCGTGACAGCCATCCGTCCCGCTGACCTCGCACTCGTGTCGGATCTTGGCCAACTGGGCCGGGTCGGCGAGGACGGCGAGCTTGTCCTCCGCGCTCGCGACCCAGCTCGGGAGCAAGGAGCCCAGGGTCGTGGAGCCGGGGAGGTAAGGGTAGGTGTCCAGACTGATCTTGAGGCCTTCGGCGATGGCGGCGTCGATCATCGCGAGCAACTCCCCCGCGCGCCCGGCGTTCTCGGGGAAATTCAGCGTCGCGTGCGTCAGGTGCAGCCGCACGCCCGTCTGCCGCGCCAGCGCAATCATCTCGGCGTAGGCCTCCATCGCGCCCTTGCCGTAGGAGCGGTGGTGCGGGCAGTAATACGCGTCGTAGCGTGCCAGGACCTCGCATAACGCGGCCAGTTCGGTAAAGGGCGCGAAGCAGCCAGGGACGTAGGTGAGGCCGGACGACATCCCCACGGCGCCTTGCTCGAGGGACAGGGCTAGCAGGTCCTGCATGCGGGAGAGTTCGGCGGGGGTCGCGGCGCGGGCGGCGTAGCCGAGGGTCAGGATGCGGAGGTTGCCTTGCGGGACGAGGAAGGCGGCGTTGGTGGCGATGCCGTGGCCGTCCAGGCCCTCGTCGAGCACGTCCAGGTACTCTCCGACGCTCCGCCAGCGGTCGAAGAAGTCGGCGGGGGACGAGGGGTTGCCGTTCCAGCCGGCGATTTGCTTGCGGATGCGCGACATCGCCGTGTCGTCCACGGGGGCGTAGGCGATGCCGTCTTGGCCGATGACTTCGGTGGTGACGCCCTGCGTGATCTTGGCCAAGTGGTCCGGCGTGTGCAGGAGCGAGAGGTCGGAGTGCGCGTGCATGTCGATGAAGCCCGGGCAGAGGGACCAGCGGCCGGTTTCGCAGTCGATGACTCGGACCTTCGATCCCGAGCCGTCCTTCAAGGCTGTCAAGGCGGTCGTAGGTTCGGTCAGGATGGAGTGGATGAACCCATCCCGGATGACCACACTGGCGCGGTAGCGTGGTATCTCGCCCGATCCATCGATGATGGAGGTGTCATGGAAGACAATGTCGTCGTCTCGTAGTGCTGCCATGGTCCCGGCTCCGTACTAGTAGCGTGTGTGTAAAGCGTGCCTTCCTGTTTGGGAGAACTGTCTGAGCCAGGCCGAGGGTGTGTCTCGATGAAGGAAAGCTGTGGAACTTTGTGTGAGACGTGAGACTGGGGAGTACCTCTATGGGAGGCGTTCCACTCGGATGGGGAGGCGATGGTGTAGCTTCAATGGGGAGTCATAAGAGAGCTGTGCGTTACCTGATAGGCCAAGGGGAACACTCTGTCCAGCTGGCCTACTTGCAAGTGAGGCACAGGACCTACGCTCCCTGCAATCATATCACAGCGTCGACTACGATGGGAGGCGGAAAGGCTCCATCCTAAGATGCTGATACGGATGCCAACTTGACTGATGTTCCATGGTCTTTGCTCAGTGCCCAGCATTGCAGCCTAAGGCGCCACAGGGCACGATACCGCGGGCACATGATGATCGTCGGATTCAAGGGGCGCGGCGGTGGCGCCAGCCTTGTCGTTTGTGCCACTCCGCTCCCACGCACACCTCCACAGTCGACACCCCGATTCTCGCGTGATTGCAGATACCATATCAATTCGCCGACATCTGGACACTCCACTTCCTGCCCGCAACGTCGAAGATACTCTCCAGCTCCCCGACAAGTGCTCACCGGTGCTCGTGTTCAGCCGCAGGGTCGAGGTCGCGCGAGCTCACTAGCCACACCTCCACAACCACCGATTGAGCCCAGAATCCGGAAACCTCTGCAGCGACAAGCCAGCACTCAATCGCAGTGCCAATCCAGGGAAGAGCCGCAAAGATGGACGGGTCCGGTGGTGATGGAGCGATAGGGTATGCGGAGCATGCCCTCCGCGCCATGCAGAACAAGAAGCAGCGGCAGGCGCCCGAGATTGACTTCACGCTGCACACGATGGAGGAGGGGACGACGGTGAGCACGCAGGAGCGTGTGTGCAAAGGTACGGATGAGATTGAATCGTTGAGCGCCGTGGCTTGGCGACGCGGCCACCAGGATGAGGCCATTGGCACCGTCAGATGCTGATTGAGGACACGATGTAGACGTACAAGCCCCCGCCTTCACCACACCCACCGAGGACCAGCTCCGCTCGCCGCAAGATCGTTCAAAGCCGAACCTCCAGTTCCTGAAGCAGCACCTCTACCGAGAAGGACGTCTGACCGAGGAGCAAGCGCTATGGATCATCAACGCCGGCGCCGAGGTCCTGCGTGCGGAGCCCAACCTGCTGGAGATGGACGCCCCGATCACCGTCTGCGGCGACATCCACGGCCAGTACTTCGACCTGATGAAGCTGTTCGAGGTCGGCGGCGACCCGGCCGAGACGCGGTACCTCTTCCTCGGCGACTACGTGGACCGCGGCTACTTCTCCATCGAGTGCGTGCTCTACCTCTGGGCGCTCAAGATGTGGTACCCCAACACCCTCTGGCTGCTGCGCGGCAACCACGAGTGCCGCCACCTGACGGACTACTTCACTTTCCGCCTGGAGTGCAAGCACAAGTACAGCGAGCGAGTGTACGAGGCCTGCGTGGAAGCCTTCTGCTGCCTGCCCCTCGCCGCCGTCATGAACAAGCAGTTCCTCTGCATCCACGGCGGCCTCAGCCCGGAGCTGCACACCCTCGACGACATCCGCGCTCTCGACCGCTTCCGCGAGCCGCCCACCCACGGCCTCATGTGCGACATCCTGTGGGCCGACCCGCTGGAGGAGTTCGGGCAGGAGAAGACGCAGGAGTACTTCATCCACAACCACGTGCGCGGGTGCTCCTACTTCTTCTCCTACCCGGCCGCCTGCGCCTTCCTGGAGAAGAACAACCTGCTGTCCGTCATCCGCGCCCACGAGGCGCAGGACGCGGGCTACCGGATGTACCGCAAGACGCGCACCACCGGCTTCCCGTCGGTGATGACCATCTTCTCCGCGCCCAACTACCTCGACGTCTACAACAACAAGGCCGCGGTGCTGAAGTACGAGAACAACGTGATGAACATCCGCCAGTTCAACTGCACGCCGCACCCGTACTGGCTGCCGAACTTTATGGACGTCTTCACCTGGTCCCTGCCCTTCGTCGGGGAGAAGATCACCGACATGCTCATCGCCATCCTCAACACGTGCAGCAAGGAGGAGCTGGAGGACGAGACACCCTCGTCGTCCGGCCCGGCGTCGCCGCCGCTGACGCTGCAGCAGGAGCAGAACATGGATCCGGACTCGATCGAGTTCAAGCGCCGCGCGATCAAGAACAAGATCCTGGCCATCGGGCGCCTGTCGCGCGTCTTCCAGGTCCTGCGCGAGGAGTCCGAGCGCGTGACCGAGCTCAAGACCGCGAGCGGCGGGCGCCTGCCGGCGGGGACGCTGATGCTGGGCGCCGAGGGGATCAAGCAGGCGATTACGAATTTCGAGGACGCGCGGACGGTGGACCTGCAGAACGAGCGCCTGCCGCCGAGCCATGAGGAGGTGCGGCGGAGCAGCGAGGCGGCGCGGGAGAGCGCCATGAAGAAGGCGACGCGGGAGGCGGAGCAGGACACCAATCTGGCGGGGGTGGCGAGGCGGATATCGATGTGAGTTTGCTTGCCTTGCTTTCCTTGTCGTTGTGTGGGCATGGGGTGGGTTGCTGATTTGGGTGGTGTCTAGGTCTTCGGGGTCAGGGCGCAGTCGGAAGGGCTGAGCGGGTTGAGAGACGCCTTGTCGACCCTGTCCTCGGAATTGCAATACCCGACCACCTTGGCAGCGAGGCCTGCCCATCAGCTGCGCGTGTGGACGATTGAGGTGCCTTGGGATCACCGTGCGTGGAAGCATGAGAGGGCTGTGTGCATAAGGGAGGGGCGTAATGGTGAGGCACGGTGATGTGGTACACGAGCGTCTTCAAGCGGACGGTTCAGACGAACTAAAAAAACCATCACGAACGCCATGGGCGGATCTCGTGACATGCATCACTGCGTCTACCATCATGCCATCGTACTGGCCCGCGATCTTGAGGACCCGAGTGACTACAACCCTGGCTAATGTGATTGCATAGCTCATGCCCAATGCTGGGCCTCAACCAGACCCGCCTACTTTCCCCTTGGGAGCCATGTGATTCTGATGCCACGTGTACCCCGGGTCAGCCCTCACCAGCCTCTCCACCGTCACTGGACCTGCTTCCGGCGTCCTGCCAAGCAAGATCCCCAACGCCGGATCGGTGGCCTCGGCATCACCGTTGGCAAGACCCTGCAGCCAGACCAATCTCGACTCGAACCACGCAGGGCTTTTCCCGCCTTCGTCGTCCGTGGCGCAGGCTTCGATCCATCTGTCAGGCTCCAAGAACGACATCCGGATGTCTGTGCCCCGGCCGCGATTGATGGCCTCGATCAGATCTCCCGGCGTCACGGCCGTGCTAGCGGTAAGGAGGATGATATTCCTGTCCGTCCGCGGCTTGATGGATGGGAACGAGGTAAGACCCTTGGCCAGTAGCATCGCCATGCCCTCGCCCAGCTCGTCGCGGGAGCTCCAGGCTGCTCTGCCTTCGTGCACGGGCGGCTCAGTGAGGGGCATCAAAACTGCTGTCGAGGACGGGTACCAGTTGAGGAAGAGCGGGAAGGCGTCTGCGTAAGAACCCGCGCGAAGGGAGACGAATTTCAGGCCTGAGCTGTTTTCTGTCAGTACCCCGACAGCGCTGTTTTGAGTTAGTGACGTACTCCCTCAGCATCGCCTCCGTGACATAATGCGCCTGCTGGAACCCGACTTGGCTCGCATTCCCAAACCCGCCCAGTGACAAGCTGACATACCACACCATCTTCACCTCCATAGTCTTGGCTGCGTCGACGACATTCGTGTGCTCGGCGTTGCGTTTGGGGGTATCACGCTCCGAGCTGGACATGAAGAGCAAGTCTCCCACGCCCTCGAAGGCCGCCTGCAGCGTTTCCAGGCGAGCATAGTCTGCTACACGGAACTGGAGGCCTAGGGACTCGTACCGCTCTCTGTTGGCCTCGGAGCGCGAGGTGGCGATGATGCTTGCGGCTGGTATCTTGTGGACTTGGAGCATGTCTTGGAGAACCCTGGCACCGAGGCCGCCGGTCACGCCCGTGAGAAGGATTGGCGGTGACATCTCGGATCAAGGAAGTTGATGATGAGAGGACCCGATGTCTCCAGAGCGCCACAAGGTGTTTCTATACTTCGAAGAACCCTCATCCAGGCACAGGATCACGTGCGACCTCTTTCCCGATCGGGACTGGCCCTCCTGCCGAATGCGGAAGCCACGCTTGCACGGCCGCCACGATGCGAATTCTCCCGTCGTTGCTCTCGTAATCGTTGACGCCCCGGCCCAGCTTGTCGAGATCGGTACCTTGGAGCTTTATGAAGGATGGCAGCGTATACTCTCGCATTTGTAAGCGCCGGAGAGCTGCACAGTCAGAGTGTGCGACGATTCGGATTGTACTCGTGATCTACGACGTTGGCATTTCAACCTCCCCAATCCGCACCTCCAGCCACGCTGCAAAGGCACCAAAGAGAGCATCGTTGGCAACACTCCGGCAAAAGCCCAATAATGCGCGAAGCCAGTCTTGCTCCTTCGCGCCAGTCGTTTTCAACATTTTCGCCGTATCCACCGGGCAGAGGTATGGCGGCTGCCTGGCATCTTCGCGCAAGCCTGCCGTACCTTGCATCACACATGCGTAGTAGACGCAGTGGTCCATGCCGAAGCAGTGGCCGAGCTCATGGGAGGCGGTCTTGCACACGCGTCCCAGCCAGATGTCTTCGAGGCTGTTGTATGGCGGCTTGACACCTGGCATTACTCGGGTGTGTGCGAGGTGAGCCGCGAGAGCGGCACCCATGGCAGTCCCGTCAGTCTCGCCTGGCTTGTTGTCAATTGGTGACATCTTCTGTCTCTTCTTCTTCGGCTCCTGCGCCCTTGCTGCGGCGCAGCACTGATCGAGATACTGCTTGCAGTGAGCCGCCGGCCATGCGTGGTACCTGTCGAGCTCTTCCTGCGCATCGAGCAGAGGATTGTATCGGGCCGTAGACACGACAGCCACTCTACTTCCACCGTAAGCGCGCCCGCAGCAGAAGTCGTCCTCTTCGTCCTCGAACAGATCATGGTGGACGAGCATGAGTAGTGCATACGCATCGTCAGGCAGGATCCGGATGGCTGCATCAAGCAGATCATTCAGATTGAGCCGAGCAGGGAACGCCTCACAGGCGCGGGCACGAATGCGGAATAGCTCTGAGCCCGTGTCGAGTGCCACGTTTTGGATTGCAGTCGCCTTTTCGCGCCTGGCGACCTTCGTGGCGAGCTTCCTGCGGACACCGTTGTCCCACTTGCGGAACAGCAGCTGCGAGTTTAGCAGCTTTACTTGCATACCTTGATAGAATGCTTCAAGGTAAGGCACAACCTCGGACACGCTAGGTGGCCTGAATGATGTGTCCAGGTCCCTGGGATGGGTCCAGGCGTTCACGAAGCGTGCATCGCCGGCAAACTCAGGAGGAGGCACAACATACACCGTTCGCCGGCCAGGTGTGGCCGCATCCCTCGCCTGAAGCTGAGCGCACGAACGAAAGCTCTGCGGCCCATACTTGGGATCCCAGGAGAGCTCATCTCCGGGTAACACGAGTGGGGCCGGGAAAGTCGAGTCCAGGATGGCATGCTCAGTATCATCATTGGTCGCGGTTTCTCGCGAGGAGGCACCTGTGCGAGGCACAACGGGGGCCCTTCCCGATGGTCGCGTAGCTGCAAGCCGTTGTGCTGCACTCGGTCGCTTGAACCCGGCCTCGTCTGCGTGAAGTGAGAGGTCGAAGCAGAGCGCGGGGTGCTCGCAGGCTGCCATGGTGATCTCCAAGAACACATCTGTGGACAGAATGGTGAGGTGGAGTCTACGTTAATTGCCTTCCATCTTATGTATGTAGATGAGGTGACTCAGGTCAGTAGTAGGCATCCATTGTTTAGATCTACGGTCACGCGTGCTCGCGTAGAAGACCAGGCTTCCACGGGCACCGCATCGCCGCCCTATCATTTGCCGCGGGCATGATGATGAACCATCTACAACTCAACGATAGAAGCTCGATATCCTGGGGATGGCAAGACCTATAGAATGGTGCCATATCGAGGACGGAGTGCCCGATCGAGCAAATGAGGTTGCCATCTCTTGAGCAGCCAATCACATCGCCGTGCCTGACATCAGCTTGACTTCCTTCTGGAAGGTGAACTCTCCCGCGTCTGCGAATCGCTATCGCTCTGCGGAGCACGAGGCAAGGCATCATACCGGGTACCTGCGTATTATCGTGCAGCAGCGCCTTGATGGCGCACATCGAGCCGCGATGGCAGTGCTACAAGAGCGGATGGGTCTGCTCACAGTAGCGGATAGTTTTTCTCGTCTGCTACGTTGCTACCACTTCACATCATGAGATACCAGCTCGCAGTTGCCGTGGTGGCACTTGTCTCTGCGGCAGGTGCTTCCCTGTATGGCGAAAGTGACCAAAACCACACTTGCATCCTCTACCCGGACTACCTTTCTTGCTCCAAAGAGGCGAATCCGGCGACGGTCGACTCATGCTGTGTCGAGACGTACGGCGGACTTCTCTTACAGACACAGTATTGGGACACCTATACCGGGTTGGAGGCAGAGGGTCAGCTTCTACCGGGGTATTCCTGGACGATCCATGGACTGTAGGGCGACTCGCAGGATGTAGTTACACCATAAGCGGCCATGCGGCTAACAGTCTCGTCTCAGATGGCCTGACTTCTGCAATGGCTCATACACGCAGTATTGCGACCTCGCAAGGCAGTACGACCCCGTCCCATCCCCGAACACGACCAGCGGTCTGCCGAACGGCACAGCCGTGGAACCATACACCGGCCCTAACATCGGCACTTTCCTCGAGCCCTTCGGCAAATTCGACCTGCTGGCCTACATGAACAAGTACTGGATCTCCTCCGGCTCGCCCAACTACGACTTCTGGGGCCATGAGTTCAGCAAGCACGCCACCTGCTTCAGCACCTTCGACGTGCCCTGCTACGGCCCGGAGTACCGCGAGCATGAGGATGTGGTGGACTTCTTCCAGACGGTCATCAAGTACTTCATGCGACTGCCCACGTGGGGCTGGCTGGGCGCTCATGGCATCTACCCATCAAACTCCACGACGTATACCCTGGGAGACATGGAGGCAGCGTTGTCGCACGAGTATGGTGCTGTGCCTTACCTGGGCTGCTCGGGCCCGAGGTACAATACCACGGCTGCTGGCGCGAACTCGACAGATAGTGGGCGGACAGTGCTGAGTGAGGTGTGGTACTACTTCCACGCGTACGGCAGACCCCAGGACGGCGGTAAGTCAAGGCGATGCATGTATCTCTCACGTTACCCTTTTGCTAACAATGTGATCCTAATCTCGCAGGCTCAATTCCGGTCAACCAGACTACGACCAGTAGCTGTGCAAAGGCGCCGGGGGCTGTCCATTACTACGAAAGGGCGAACGGATCGGTGGCATACTACTAGACCACGAACTGTCCCTGACGGGGAACTTGTGTAGATACAACCAAGCTCTTAAGCTGAACAACGATCCAGTGTGAGTCGAATTTGTGACGCAGTTGCGCTCTTGTTGCATTTGTATCGTTTGTGGCCGTCGCAAACCTCTCGAAGAGGCAAGTCTTGCCGATCCAGCTCTTCTGAACCTCAGCCGAGCATGCCACTCGTCTGCATCCCCAATGCCTCCACGACCCACCCCCACACGCCATCTACTGCGCGCTGTCAACCCTGAGCCATATGTGTGTCCAGCGTGCATCTTCGGGTCCGCTGGGAAGGGAACATTGACAGGACAGACGCGTACACGACCAACGTCCACACGGGCTCGGGACGTCCGAACCACCAGCAACCGAATTCATGGCGGCGTTCAGCAGTCTGCACGTCTTCCTGTCATCAGGCTAGAGAGGCGATACGCGTCCAATGGCTCCCTAGCCTCGACCACCGCCATCAATGCACCGACAACAGTCCCAGAAGCGTATCGCGACCTGCATCAGAGGTTGCTCGTACTGCAACACGAGGCGGGTAATTACGTCAACCTATCACGCCTGCAGCTCGCGGCGCGGAGTCTCGAGCGCGAAAGCCCTGTCGTGCGAGTGGCATTGCTGGGCTTGGGCACGAATGGAGCTCAAGCGGCAAGGAAGCTGGCAAGGGTATTGCTGAGCGATGCGCTGGGTGAAGAGCAAGCGTGGGAGCAAGAGCTTGTGGACAGTGGGCGAGACGGCAAAAGTCTGTTGCTGAAGTACGGCGACGGGGAGGAGATCGTGCCGCAAAGCCCGCTGGTGCAGACTCTGCACATCCCATCGCTCTTCCTCAAGCGGCACAATGTGGAGATTCTGGTCACTGGTCTGAACGCCAATAGCAGCTCGGGTAGAGTGAGCGATGCGGAGCTGGAGGAGGCGATCCTAGTGCCCTCTCTGACCACGCCCAACTCTGAGCATGGCAGGGTTGGATACGTGCGGTACCCAGTCCACAAGGCACTCATTGTAGCAGAGGGCGTCACGGGCGCTGTCCAGTATGGCCGCCTGCCACGCTTTCTTGACAAGGCAGAGCTCATCAAGGCCGCATTGAGCTTGCCGTTACGCGCGTCTACCGGCATCGAGACGCCTGAAGCGGCCGCCAATGACAACAGGGTCGACATCGACTTGGCAACACACGCTCTGCAGATCTTCCGTTCGAGCAACGCTAATGGGGCCCGCTTCAGCGAGGAGTGGCAGACCAGCCGTCTTCCCGGGCTCTCACACTGGATCGCAAGCCCACAGCAAGAGGAGACTCCCGAGCTGCCGCAGGCGGTGCGGAGTCTACTGAACTCGGTCCTACTAAATGCATCCGCCACGATTGAACGGACCGAGACCGACCAAACCGCCATCACCACGCAAGCCACGATCTCAAACACCAAGCGCGCCGAAGTGGACGCGCTCATCACCCACTTCGCCGCTGACTGGCATCGCGACCTCCAGATGAATCTCACCGCCGCCCTCGACTCCCGCAGCTGGCGTCGCACGGCCTGGTGGCGCCTTCTCTGGCGCATCGACGACGTCTCCGTCGCTGCCGCAGACATCCTGCACCGGAGCTGGCTGACCGAGGCCGAGCAGACCCTGGCTTTCCTCAGCGGGCGCATCAACGAAGCCGATCTGGCGACCGCGGACGAGCTCAGGGAAGCGGGGCCGGTGGAGCACCATGCCGTCGAGGGTGTTGAGGATGTCGCGTTCTCGATGACCAAATGGCAGCCAGTGAGAGCTCAAGCTATACCTTTCCGGAGAGGTCTGCAGGCTGCAGACCTGTTTCAAGAACCCGCTTTGGTTGCGAGAGTCAAAGAGCAGAGCGGTGTCAACGCCGCCTTCAATCCGCCCTGGCCACGGACGATCCAAGTGGCGCGGCAGCAGATGCTGCACACGCTTGTGCCGGACTTGCACCGGCGGGCTCAGACACTGCTGCTGGCAACGCTGAGCACAGCCGGCGGAGCATCGGCGCTTGGGGGTTGGATCCATCTGGCTACGGGTGGCAGTGCGGCGCAGACCGGGGGAGCGATCGCGGCATTGGGCATTGTGTGGAGTCTGCGACGGCTGCAGATGAAGTGGGGCACGGAGAGGGCGGCATTTGCAACCACAGTCCAGGAGAATGGACGAAGGGTGCTGGCTGACGTGGAGAGGCACCTGCGCCGGCTGGTCAGAGAAGGTGGACGCGCGAGCGTGCGGCCCGAGGACATCCAGAGCTGGCAAGAGGCTCGGGTCGCGGTCGCTGCTTGTCGGCAGGCGCTTGAGCAGGTCAAGTAAGCATGTCGGCTGGGCGGGGACAGCGCGATATTCGCCGTTGCACCCGTAACCTCATGGCCACATCGCCAGCATCCGTGATGGAAGCGCTCGACAACGAAAGCGGCCGACGTACGATCTGCGATCGGGCGGCGCCAAAGCCGAATAAGAACAGGCTCTTCGAAGCGGACAGACGGCAGCAGCTTCCTGTAGTGCCTGATGCGGGTGGCAACGTCTCAAGGGTGCGCCGAGTTTTGCGAGAGATCGGAGGAGGCCAAGACGATGCCGGCGATCATTCAGGCCGCCGTACCAATGCCATGAAGACCAGAATGCCTCAGGGGCCGTTTCTAGAGGTATTGGGATGCCACTGGCGTCCTCCTCTCTTCACCATCTCTTCATGTGCGTCAGGTGAGCAGGACTGGTCGTCCTGGGCATGGACGATGGTCTACAAAGTCCAGGCTCACAGCCGTCACGCACGTCCTTCGATGTCAGGCCATGCTGCTGTATCCATGATGCGGGTGCTGGGTAGTCGCGAACTCAGAAGCTACTTAGGCGCACAGGTAGTGGACGGAACTAGCGAGAATGCAAGCCGAATGCACACTCAGCTCGTCTCTCTACGCACAGCAATCCGCCACTGCTATCCATGACAGGTACGCACCCGGGTGGTAAAGCAAGAACTGTCATGTCGTGCCGAGTAGCTGCAGGCACAATGTCCATGGAGGCTGAACCGGCTGCAGATCGCGCTGCGTTAGCGCGGGCAAATGGTGCAAAGAGTGGCGCAGTGGCTGTGCGAACGTGGCGCAGGCCATGTTTTCGCAGTCGTCTCCACGAGTCTCGGGTACCTGCATTGATATTTCCTCTACATCCGACCATGGGCCAATGGGAGGGTGTATGTGGGCGTCTGAAACCGGAGTATGCCAATGGTGCCTCAATGGCGCGCCGCGCCCAGGAACAGACTATGTGGTTGCAAGCGGCGTCGCCGGCTTCTGCGCCAGAGTTGACATTGGTCGGTCGTCCATGGAGGCTGTTCCGTGCACAGCAGGGTTGGTGAACCTCCCGTTTGCTGGGGGCATGTGGATGCCATACCAGCTGCCGTGCTGTACATCAGCACAGTTGACCCGATCCTGACGACGCCGTCGACCTTCTCAATGCTCGCTTCCTCTTCTGACTGTTCTGCAAGGCTGTCAAGCACTCAGCACACCATGAGTTTGCAAGCTTGATCTCGCTGTCAGACCTTCCTTGCTATCCCTAGCCTTCCCACTCCTAATGCTGCGACCAACCTGAGCCCCGCCTGTATGGCTTCCTCCACACGATCACCTCGCTCGCCGCTCGATGCCAACAACATCCAGCCCTATCGCATGCACGTCTCGCAGCGCTATCTGGACCTGACCAAGAAGAAGCTCGAGCTCACCAGACTCCCGCGTGAACCGCAGAGTTCCCAACATCAACACCTCGACTTCGGAGTGTCGAAGGAGAGCCTGGAACCGCTCGTCGACCACTGGCTGGAGCAGTACGACTGGCGCACGCAAGAGACGTTTTACAACGACGCGCTACCACAGTACCGGACCGTCGTCAATGGCACGCGGATGCACTTCGTCCACCGCCGTTCGAGGTCGACGAACTCGATTCCATTGTTGTTTGTCCACGGATTCCCGGAGAGTTTCATCGCGGTCGCGCCCATGATCGAGGCTTTATGCGACCCCATCACGACACCACCACGAGGGACCGAGTGCATGCAGGCCTTCAACGTTGTGTGTCCGTCAATCCCAGGATTTGGATTTAGCGATGCAACTCCGGAAGAGGGCAATGCTTTGCCGACGACGGCAGCGATGTTCGATAGCCTGATGAAGTCACTTGGGTACCAGCGTTACATTGCTCATGGCTCTGGGTGGTAAGCTCGCCAGAGAGACGGAAACAGCGCCTATGCTGACGATCGCAGGGGCTTCAGAATCTGTCGACTGCTAGCCCTCGGCTATCCGAGTAGCTGCATTGCAATCCACACGGTCAATCCGGAAGTGCCCGCACCAAGGTTCGCAGTGTCTCCATTAGCCTGGCTAAGGTATCGACTGGCTCAGCTGACCTTTGGGTTGCTGCGCAGGTCAGGCTTTGGCTACGTTCAAGAGGACTTGTTCGGGGCTGGGTCCTCACTTCGCTCGCCTGGTCTCACGCCGCCGCCGACACCTGGTGAGGATACTCGTCCCTCTGATCGACCACAGACGCTGGCCTATGCGCTCTGCGACTCGCCGACTGGGTTGCTGGCATACATGCTTGACGCCATCCGACCACCGAGATTTGGCTCGGCGTCGCGACATCCGCAAGGTCTCAGTCCATTCTCAGCAGGCAGCTCGCCGGTCATGTCACGCTCACCAGCAAGTCCGCAGGCTGTTGGCCAGCCCAACTTTAGCATGGGGTCCCCGGGGTCGATCGAGTTGCCCGGCCTCTCCACCGTCTGGACGCCGACAGCGACTATCAATTGGACGATGATCTACTGGTTACCCGGACCCGAGGTAGCGCTGAGGTGGCTGGCAAACTCTATGGCGGTGCTTCCTAGTTTGTGGGTGAGCCATAGCAGCGTTCCGCTGGGCATCACGCACTTCCGGGACCCGATCTCCCCGAGCACTGGCACGGGGCAGACGCCTCCGCAATGGGCGGAGGCCTATCACAGGGTGGCGATCGTGACGCGGAGAGAGGGCCGTGTACGCTTTCCTGCGTGGGAGAGGCCAGCGGAAGTTGTAATGGATATTCGAGAATTGGCCGGTATTATCGGCGCGGCATCGACTTTTGATACGTAGCACTTTCCTCGTGCTGTACACGCTTATGACCACGGCTCCGAAAACGGGTTGAACTTCCCCAGTTCCTTGTGGCTTGATGGTTGATCCATGGATGCCCTGTAAGGTAAACAACGCGGCTCGGCCATGGCCGGCATCGGGTGGCGGTGCAGGCGGTGTGAGTGACGTTCTAGGTGTCGAGTTCTGCCGACCACGAATTTCTGGTGCGCGACTTGTCGATGCTGGACAAGAACATCGTTCTCATTCACCAAAACACCCCTCCTACGGCACAAAAGCATACCTCAAAACTTCATCGTCGACTCCATACAGCTGCACGCGACCATTTGCCTCGTACCTCGACGTCAATCGACCTGGCGAAACAATCCAGCTACAGTGACGCAAGATCCGTTCTGCAGCATATGCAGAGCCTTGCCTTCGTAGCCTCGACATCGACACAGCCCATTCTATGAGCCCGGAAGACCTTCTTCGTTTCTTCTCCCGACCGAAGAAGCCCAGATAACCCGAGCTACCTGCGACATCGACTTTACCCATCCAGTGATCAACAGCAGAAGCCACCTACTCAGCATCACACCTCAACCGACGACCCCGCAAGGCATCAGACCTTCGACGACCCCCAACGCAACAAATACCACGACGTAACCGGCAAGATTCCGCGCCGAAAGAGCTCGGTGATTCCCCTCTCAGCGCGACCTCCCTAACGTCCGCCAAGGTCGTCTCAAAAACCGCATACCAGTCATTGTTGCTGGCGCAGGCCAGCCTCCAATAAGAAGGAAGACGTCAAGTCTCCTGCCCTGACGCCAGAATCACATTACTACGAGCCACAGACAGCGCTACACCACAGCTCGTTGAGCAACGAGCAAGCGGTCTCACCCGAGCGCCCGTCCAGCCCTACCCTACAGACGTGCAGCTGGAGATGAGCGATATCCGGATCCCACAAAACTACACATGCTCGCCATCGTCACTGAGTGGTACGCCGCATTTGACGATCAATCGCGACATTACGGCGCTCGATCTGGACTCGAGCAATGCATTTGAAGGACCAGAGAAGCTGCTGGAAGTATGGTTCAGCGCCTCAGAGGGCTCACTGCCAGCCTCGGCCTCCCCGCTTGGGTTGAAGGCTGTGTCGCAGGAGTCATGGAAGGAGATGCTGGATATGGTGAATTGCAAGGTGCTGTCGGTGGTGGAGTCGCGCAACGTGGACGCCTACCTGCTCTCCGAGTCAAGCATGTTCGTCTTCCCGCACAAGCTCGTGCTGAAGACCTGCGGCACGACCACCTTGCTCTGCGGCCTTCCGCGCATGCTCGAGATTGCTGCGCTCGAAGCCGGCTACCCTCATGTGAAGGCAGATCCTCTTTCGGGCACCACGGCCGCTGCTACACCGCACCGCGTATTCTACAGCCGCAAGAACTTTCTGTTCCCGGATCAGCAGCGTGGACCGCACAAGAGCTGGCGTGACGAGGTCCGCTACCTGGACAAGACGTTCCTGGGAGGAAGTGCATATATGATAGGCAAGATGAACGGCGAGCACTGGTACCTGTACATCACTGGACCGGGCACGCAACTCACGCCGCCTTCGACGCCCGAGCATGACCACGCCGGTACCAAGATACAAGAGCTTCAGCTTCCGGAGACCGGCATGGACAAGATGACCGACACTGACGATGGTGACGAGACCCTCGAGGTGCTGATGACTGATCTGGACATTGAGAACGCTCGCCAATTCTACCTCGACGATGCCAGTGGCATCGCGAAAGACAATGCCCGACGCGCGCACGAAGCACGCAAAGACGCGGTGCAGCACCTTGGGGCCATTCGCGAGGCCAACACTTCAGACCCAAGCATCTCTGGCAATACTCTCGTGGAGGACAGCTCGCGCGACGATGACGCGCGATTCGACGTCTTCGCCCAGACCTCCGCCGACCACTCTGGCTTCAACTCCGATGCTGAAGACGAGCCCATGAGCTTCTCGCAAGAGCTCAGCACCGAGGGCCACACACTTGGCGCGGTCGTGACCGAGAACTGCGGTCTCGCGGACGTCTATCCGAGCTCGAAGTACCCCGACGCGCGCATCGACTCGTACCTCTTCACACCCTGCGGCTATTCCGCCAATGGCGTAGTGCCCATGCCGGGCGATGCCGACTCGACGCATTACTGGACCGTGCACGTCACGCCCGAGCCGCAATGCTCCTACGCGAGCTTCGAGACCAACGTCCCGACTCGGGTGCTCGGCCGCCAGACGATCGATGTGGTGCAGCAGGTTGTCGGCATCTTCAAGCCGGGCCGCTTCAGCGTCACGCTGTTTGAGGCGCGGGGCGAGGACGACAAGACGGCGGCGAAGAAGGACAAGCGCATGGATTACGTCAAGGGGTATAGGCGGGTTGACCGGATTGTGCATGATCTCGAGGGGTACGAGCTGGTCTTCCGGTACTTTGAGCGGGAGGACTGGAAGGGAGGTGCGCCGAGGCTGGGCGAGCGGAGCATGATGCTCGATACCTAGCTCGGGTGAGTCGATGCGAATACTTTGCTTGCGCAGAGCAGGCCGCAGTTTGGACATTTATGCCCAATTTGTGGGCTGTGGGCTAGTGTACATAGAGGGGTGCTCTCATAATGACTTACGATGTTGCCGTGAAGTCTTTCAGCCCGATCGGGGAGCAGTGAAGCCATTCCAGAATTCGACATGACGTAACGAGCTACATGCACATGTACTCTCTCCCCTCAATCCTTCCATCCTTTTCGCATCAACACAGACTGCAACGATCTGGACCTAGTATTGCTTGCCACCAGGCTTTGTCGCGAGATTAATAACCCTCGCGTACCAGCAGGCAGACTGCAAAGTCTGGCCGTGAGGCAAAGTAGTCACCAGCCTAAGCGTTTACAACGAGTCTCGCGATGCCGGAGCTTCCTGAGGAGCCTCTGAACCGGGAGCCGGCCATCCAAGACCTCATTGCGTCCTTCATCACGCCTCTTAAAAATGGCTATGACCGCAATCATGGCATGCTCCCCGAGCTGGACAGCAAGACACACCGTGTCCGTATCGATGGCAGCGTCAACAAGACCCTCGAGCTCTCCGTTGCGGATCTGCAAGATGGTTTCGAGCAACACGACGTCGTCTGCGCCTTGCAGTGCGCGGGTAATCGTCGCCACACCATGCGTGTGAAGATCAAGGAGGTGCAGGGGATCGATTGGTTCGATGCCGCGGTCATGAATTGTAAATGGACTGGAGCGCGACTCAAGGATGTGCTGGAACGTGCCGGTATCTCCTTGGATCTAACTGAACAGGGGACCGCGCACGTCGCATTTGCTTGCAACGCTGGACCTTGTCAGGACGACACCTGGTATGGCGGCTCGATCCCGCTGTCCCGAGCATTGCGCGAAGACGCCGATGTCATACTCGCATTAAAGATGAACGACCAACCGCTGACCAAAGAGCACGGCTACCCAGTGCGAATAGTAACTCCAGGCTTAGCTGGTGCACGCGCTGTGAAATGGCTCGATCATATCACCGTCCAGCAGCATGAAAGCGAGAATCACTACATGCAGCATGACTACAAGGTGCTCCCGCCGGAAGCGACGGACGTGGAGTCAGCGAGCAAGTTCTGGGGAGTGGTGCCCGCGGTGCAGGAGATGCCAGTCAACTCCACCATCGCTTCGCCAGAGGAAGGCGCTACTGTTGAGCGAGACTCGAATGGCGACGTAGCTGTGTCGGGCTATGCGCTACCCAGTGGCGATAGCGGACCCGTCGTCAAGGTCGAGGTGTCCGGCGATGGAGGCGAGAGCTGGACCGACGCGGAGTTGCTTCACGGTGAAGGGGAGGGCAAGTGGTCTTGGAAGCTTTACCGGTGTCAGCTGAAGCTGCCCGCGGGAAGCGGCAAAACCATTCACAGTCGAGCCACGGATGCTGCTGGGAACACGCAGCCAAGGCGGTCTGAGTGGAACCTGCGTGGCGTCTGCTACAACGGGTACGGGGAGGCCACGGATCTGACGGTCGAATGAGACGGCAGCCCATACCAAACACTACCCTGTATGATCCTCGACTCCGCTCGGCCGTCCGCACAAGGCAGATTCTCGACTCCACTCACTTCAGGATCCGGACAGAAAGAACGCTGTTCGAGGATGGCTGACCCGAACAAGGTAGCTTAGACACGACTATCATGACTATCGCTAGAATTACCGCCTGAACATTCTCTTGCAACCTTATCCTTTGCTCGCGGTCCTGAGGAGGCTCAGGAGTGCTGGGCAGCGGAGTAGCCGTACTTCTTGAAGCTGCTCGATGTCTCCGTATCACAGCTGTCGCAGGTCGTGCTTGACGCCGTAGGGCCGGGGCCAGCCCGAGTCGCAGGTGCACGGTCCAGCGTGACCGGACGATGGCCACGGACCGGCAAAGACTGCGGCGTGGGCGGCTCGGAGACTTTGCCAGCTGCATTATCATCCCAACTCCCAGGCACCGAAGGCGTCGGAGGGCTTCTGGCGGCAGTGGTTGGTATGTAGTCGTCGGAGTTCGGCCACACGTGCCTGCCCCGAACCTAGAGGGGAATTCCTTCCCCTCGGCGTTGTCCAGCTCAGACGCGGCGCCCCCCGATTTGGTGCGCAGGAAGAGTTCCAACAAGTCTGGCTCGGGCGGAGACTCCTCGGTGAGCGTCGAGGTACGAGGATCTGTAGCATTGGAGGCCATATCTCGATCATCCGAAACGTGGTCCTGCGAGTGCCGGGCCTTGTCGCGCCCGATGGAGTCCGCTATCATGAAGCGGATATCGCGAAATTCGGCTTCCAGGGCCTTCACGCGGTCGCTCAGAGCCTCGAACTCGTCGGCGATGCGCTGGGAACTGGCGCCACCCGCATCTAGCGACTCCATTGGCTCTGGGAACGCTGTCCCACAGCGAACCCCGAATATTGGTGATGTCGATGTGAAGAGAGGTATCTCATCCTCATGTACCCTTGGGTTGGTCGCCCATACGGTCTGAGTTGGCGTGTTCTCACCCTCGCCGGCATGGGGTTCAGCTTTGACCGCGGCACGTGGCATGTTGATGATGGGCGTCTGTTGTTGGGAGTACAAGATGTTAGAGACGTGCTCGGAAGACTGCGGCAAGCTTGGGTTCGACGAGCTTCGTTGGAGATCTGACAACGTTGTAGTTTGAAGCACAATTGAACACTCGAAGAGTCGGGGGCACCGTGAGGTTTAATACCTGTGTCCGAGCAACAGTCAATGATGGGTCGTAGGCAGGCACTGGCACGCTGCAAATACCGAAAGGGAGGCGCGCGGTATTGATCTTGTGACCGTGATGTCCAACAGTGACTGCGATATCGCTTTCACCATGCTTGCCGACGCCACGCTATGCAGATGCTCTTCAGTAGTCACGCAAGCTCAATTGAACACACTCCCACCACCCCCAAACCCACCAAACCCCCCAAAACTGCCCCTCGGACTCCCTCGTGGACTCGCCCTCCCCTTCTCATACAGCCACTTGCTGTTCAACCCCACACTCGCCTTCCCGCTCTTCGTGGGCGTGCCCACGCTGCCCGCGGCATCGAATTCCGGTGTGCTGAGTGGCGAAGACTGGAAGTTCGTCCGTCTGCCACTGCCGCCGACAGCGTTTGGTTTGAGTCCATAGTTGAGCGGGGATGGGCCAGGAGAGCCAGAAACGCTGCGCCGGAGTTGCAAAGTCGAGGAGTCTAAGGGTGTGCCGCTTAGTGGTGATCCGGAGGCGTTGCCGCGCAGGCTGCTGCGGTTGCTTTGCGGTGTTGTGCTCCGGGAGTAGCGTGGTGGCGTGGTGTACTGCTGCTGTTCTTGCGGTGTGGCGGGGCGGGTCATCGGTGCTAGTCCGAGGAGTTGTCGCTGTGAAGGTGTGAGAGGGATGTCGTCGCAGTTGTCCTTTGGCCTGAGGAGTGGTGAGAATGCGAGCACGATGTTGGTGGCGAAGAAGAGACGGATGATGTAGATGAGGTATGTGGAGTAAGGCTCGGCTGCTGAGGCCCAGTCGAGAGGTAAGCTAGGGTGGAGTCAGCCATGTCCGGATTAGGAAGGCACGCATGCGACTGACATTCGGGAGGCGAATAGCGGTAAGAGCACGGTTACGATCATGAAGCCGGCATTCATGCCTGCTATTCGTAGATTGCGCGCGTCAAAGCGATTGGAGTTCTGCCGTTGTATGACCTCTTGCATCCGCGGGTGCTGCCATTGTCCGGGTGTGGAGACTGCCGGTGATGCCTGTTGCTGCGGTGTGCTGACCAACTGTGGTGTTGATGCGGTACTCTTTTGTGGTGTGAGATTGAGACCTGGTATTAGCGACGCCGCAGTCGATATGAGCTTCGAGTCGCTGGATGATGGTGTAAGGGCTTTGGTTACGGCGCCTGCGGACGGGATTCGCTGGACGAGGGACGTCGACATGGTGCTGTTGCTGTTGCTGTTCCGGCTGCTGTGTGTGTTAGTCGTTAGTACCTCTCCGCGGCGGTGATCACGTTCAGCACGTGTTCTCTGCGGGTGTTCGAGACGTGAAGATGGTTGCCATGCAAAGTGAAGCCACCAAACACGCGACGCAGAGCCGCATCACTTAAATCCGTCCCAAGTCCGAGCGACCCCACCAGGTGTATCTCACTTGCCCTGTTTGCTCCGGACAACACCATACTATGGCTATATAGCAAGAAAAAAAGCTCGTGCCAGCACCACCGCGAACATGGTCAGCATGCTCGAGAAGCTGGACGCCCAGCTTTCCACACTCCTCTCGGGTTGGAATTACCTGACCATCATCATCGGCCTTGCCCTCGCCGCCCTCGTAGCCTACCCGATCATCTTCCAAGACGAACCGGACACCCACCCTCTCCTCCTCGCCCGCCAGAGCTCCGCAGCACCCATCCGCAATAAATACGAGTCCGCCGCGTACAGATCTCCGGAGACACCGTATGGCACGAATCTGAAGTCGGGGCTGAACGTCAAGGACGCCGGTGCCCCACGTTGGGCGAGTGGCAAGGACGGCGACTTGAGGGATGTATGGCGGGAGGTGCAGAGGGGCGGGACGACTGAGGACGATGGCAAGGAGATCCCGGCGGGATTGATCATGACTGTCCTGGGCAAGGAAGAAGTTGTCGAGCATGATGTGGGCAAGGTCAGCAAGGAGATCGGGATCATGGGACGGCATATGAAGGACGCTGGAGTGAAGAAGGTGGCGATCTACTTGCCCAACAGCATCGAGTACTTGAGTACCATCTTTGGTCCGTGCCTTCTGCATACGATTAGGTTGGACTGTGCTGACCCTACGCCCAGCATGTGCATTCTACGGCTTGACGCCAGTCCTGCTGCCATACAATCTCCCACACCAGAAAGTGTACGAGCTCATCAACAGCACCGGAGCTGATGCTCTAATCTGCGCTGCTGGAAACCTCCCACTAGACGACCTCGCAGTACAATGCTCCAACATCAATCTGTTGACCTGGGTCGTGGAGAAGACAAGCAGACATATGGACTGGAATGGTACACCCGACGCCGCGTCCGGGCGCCTCGCGGTCAGCGTATGGCATGACATCGTCGCCGAGCAGAAGTCCACCGCCAGCGCAGAACTCCCTGCAAACGACCAAGGGGCGACGCCCGGCGACCTCATCTCCGTCTGGCAATCCACCGACATCTCCGCCAAACCTGACATCGTCACGTTTACACAACGCAACCTTGTGTCCGCCATCGCATCCCTCATCTCTGCGCTGCCGCTCCGGCAACGCCTCACGTCAGCCGACATGCTGCTTCCCGCGGACGGGTTCGCGCACACTTACGTCCTCTGTCACACTTTGGCAGCGCTCTTCACGCACGCCAGTCTAGCTATCACGAGCGTCGCAGGGCCGGGAGTCGATCTCGACAAAGCCAGCCGCAGCGTCAGCCCTACCGTGATCGTTGCGAGCGCAGAAACTCTGGGTGCGATGCACACGAAGGAGACAGCAGGCATCACGTCTGGCATCCAGAAGCTGGGCAAGTACTCGCACGACCAGGCGATGAGCGCCGGCCGGATGCCGACCGACGGGTTGCTTTTCAAGTTGCTCGCGCCGTCTGCGACTTCGACCAAGCCCGGGAAGCTGAGGCTGATCCTCACTTCAGAGCGCTTGGGGGCGGGGAGTCCACCACTATCGTCGAATATGCTATCGGATCTGCGGATCTTCACGAGAGCACGAATCTGCTATGCTTTGACTGCTGCGCGAGTGGCGGGCGCCGTGGCGCAGTCGAATGTGTTTGATTACCGGCGCGATGCGGGGACCGGACGAAGTCATTTCGGGAGTCCGCTGAGTAGTGTGGAGATCAAGCTAGTGAGCAAGGAGGACGGAAAGGTTGATGGAGCGCTGCCAGAGGGCGAGATCATGGTCAGTGGGCCTGCGGTCAGTGGGGGAGGGGTGAGGTTGGGGGTTCAGGGGCGGATGAGGGAGGATGGGACCCTCGTCTGTCCATGATAGACAGAGACGGTCGTGGATGCTGAAGCTCGTTCCTTCCTCTGCCGCGATACCGAGTGGCGAAATTCGACACCGCATGCCCAGCTGCATCCAAACGCAGCCTCGGTTGCTGGAGCGTTGGGTCCGGCATCGGCATGCCTCCGGAAATTCGTCCGTAGTAGACTGGCGTCGAATTGTTCGATAGATGTACGAACGGTTCGATGAATGTCCATTCGTTCTAGACTTCTGCCAAGTCTGCCTCAGACCAGCGGGGCGTCGGAGACCGAGGCCGCGCTATAACAAATGCGTCTAGAGCCGAGATGCCACGCTGTGGCAATAATCGCCAAACCAGTGGAATGTGATCCGCCGCGCAGTGGGGTAGCGGAAGGTGGCGTGTCCGCCTTCGCACCTCACTTCGCCCCCGGAGGACATATCATGTACTGGAAGCGAGTCGACAAGCGAACCACAGCCCCGACACCACCCCGGCGGCATGACGACCCACTGACGCATACCAAGCCTCCCGTCACGTGCGCGCATGGCCCTGCCGCAATCCATCTCCGACACCATCGGCACGGGAGTGTCCAAGGTCCTGTATGGCGCCAACATTGAGATGGTCAAGATCGATGCCATTCGGGAAGCCAACGCCAAGGCCGAGTCCATACGCGATCTGGTCTGCGTCTTCATCGGCGGCACGGGTGGCATAGGAGCCAGTACCGCGCAGGAGCTCTTCCGCCGCACGCCCAATCCCCGAGCATACATCGTCGGCAGGTCAGGTTTGGCATCTGTCCTCGTGAACCCGGCGCGGGACTGACATGAATGCAGGAGCGCCGACAAGGGCGAGCAGTTATGCAAGGAACTCGAGGAGATCAATGCGGATGGCAAGGCCATCTTCATCGAAAAGGACATCAGCGTTCTGAAGAACGTCGACGAGCTGTCGGATGACTTGAAGCAACGGGAACCGAAGATCAACTGCCTCTTCCTGACGGCCGGCTACATGACGCTGCGCGGCCGGACGGAGACCGTCGAGGGCATCGATCAGAAGATGAGCGTCAACTACTACTCCCGGATCCGGTTCATGTTCAATCTCATGGCGAACGTTGAGGAGGCCGCGAAGCGAGGCGAACTCGCCCGTGTCGTCACTGTATTGGCCGCGGGCTCCGAAGGCGACATCCGCATGGACGACCTGGGCCTCACCCACAACTTCACCCTGCACGCCTGCCTCGCGCACTGCGTGATGATGAACGACTTCATGGTCGAGCAGCTCGCCGTCGCGTACCCGAGCATCTCCTTCAGCCACTCGTACCCGGGCACGGTCAAGACCGGCATCGCAAACCAGCTGACGGGCCCCGTTCGCCTGGCGGTGAAAGTCCTCTACGCCGTCATGACGCCCTGGATCCTCAACGTGCGCGAGTCGGGCGAGCGACACTTCTTCCAGATCACGAACCGGTGCTACCCCGCGCACTCGGGCGCGGTGGCGGGCGTGCCCGCGCCGCCGGACGCGACGCCGATGAAGGGCTCCAACGGCGAGGTCGGCAGCGGCGCCTACCTGCTCGACTGGGACTGCAAATCCGCGGGCGACGTGAAGCTGCTGACCAAGTACCGCGAGCTTGGCCTGCCGAAGAAGGTGTGGGACCACACGATGGCCGTCTTCGCGCAGGCGGAGCGGCTGAATCCGAGAAATGGCAAGCGTGCAGCAAGCTCGAGCCCGGAGGGCAGCCGCAGAGCAGTGCAAGACCCCATCGGCTGGCGGCCGGGCTGATGAAATGTGTACAATGACACGATACGACTGTAAAAATGATACGGCGGCGGCGGCGGTCACCACGGGGGGAACTACGGTCAACGCCTGTTGCCGGGAAAGGGACGGAGTCTCAGCGGGTGGCAACACTGAATACACTGATTCTGGGAAGCAATGTACCCCAAGGTGCCTTGTTATGCTCACTGCTATGATATACGATGAATTCTATTGTCTCATATCTCAAAGGTGGCCAAGGCCGGGTATCCTCGAAACGAAAATCGCTCGCTCCTCCGCCTCGACGTACATAGTCGCGCCTACGAAATGCTGCTTGAGCTTGTCGCCAGCCTGGTCATGCCGAGTGCAGTCTGCCAGCACTCTCCAATCATGCACCTCGATCCGCTCTCGCAACCCGCCACGATTGAGTGCGACAATGTTCTTGACGACGAGTTCGATGGCCTGCCGCTGCTTGCTCCCCACTAGCACGATCTTGCGCAAGCCTGCGTACGCCTGGCTCTCGGCCACGGTCTCGGTCATCTCGGAATGCGCGAGGCTGTCGCGGTCCCAGTGTCTAAGATGAGCGGTGACTACAGTTTGGTGATCAAGGAGGAGGCTCTCAGCAACGTGAGAGCTGTTCTCGATGCGCGGTGCGAGGACGACCGCGGCGCCATTGAACGGACACCGAGTGCCCAGGCATGCGGCATTGGCCTGAGCGGCGTCGATGAGATCAGGTCCTCGTAATGGAGTACACTGAGTTGCAGCCGCGATCCGCGCCGTGACCGCGTCCCGGCCTGATGTCTGGTTGGTGATATCGGACAGTGGCGTGGGATCTGGAACCCTGATGACCCCTCTAATCTGACTGCTTGTCGACCGTCGTTTCTTGACCTCCGGGCAAGGTGTGTCCCGGTCAACGGGTGATGCTCGCTTGATACCCAACGACGAGCATTGGACCAATGTCGAACGCGGTAGATCAGTTGAAGCGTCCTTCCTAGCCTTACTGGGCGTCGACCTCCTCGACTTAGGCGTCAAGGTCCCAATTCGATCCAGCCTCCGCCTCAGCTTCGTCTCCATCCGTCCGATCCACTCCCGTGTCTCCGCCAGCTCATCCACCGCCGTCGTCGGAGCCGACCGAGCGGTTCTGGCCTGGTCCTGCAATTCCTGGAACGAAACGCAATCCCTCCACGACCGGTCCTGATGCAGTTTGGTGGCTCGAGCGTGCCGCAGCATGTAGAAGTCGCAGTTCGAGGGCTTGTCGAAGCCGGAACCCAGGATCTCGAGGACGGGAGGCATTCGGAAGAGCACATCGATCTTGGCGGTGGCGCCTTCCAGCTTGAAGTGCTCGTGAGCATCGCCGTACGGTATCGCCAGATGGCTACTCAGCATGTTCAAGGTCTCCAGGATAGGCCTTGGAATACAAGCCTCCTGCTGCATCGTGCCGACGAGGTGGAACACCGGCTTGGCGTCGAAGCGCTGGACATCTGCTTTGTTCGTCATGCACCCGAGATGAAAGTCCGTCCACTTGATGCCCCTGATGCCGCTGCTGAGTGCCTGCTGGGCATCATGACTCGCACCCACAATCGCAAAGTCTGCTTCGTCGCCCATGCCAGCGATGTAGTCCTTCTTGAGCTTGATGAAGTAGTGTCGCTGCTGTGACAGGCCAATGTCGAGCGAGAAGTAAGGCACGCCGCAAGGCTTCAGTATGAGGCCTTCGCACCTTTGCACAATGGAGGCCGCGAACTGCTCCATCAGCAGCCGCCTTGCTCGTGCCGAGTCGGCGAAGTCGACTGTCTTCCACTCTGCACTCATCGCCCGGCCCGGGATCTTGCGGTAGATCTCTCGCAGCCATTGCCTGCGCTCGTCGACAGACCTGCTCATGACCACCTCGTCATCCCACAGCAGCAGATCGAAGAACACGATGCCGAGTTGCTCGTAAGCGTGCGGTTGCGAGTCGAGCTTCGTCCCGAGAGAGATGCCGGAGCGCGAGACATGCTTCCGGATCTTGTCGAAGGGCAGGATGCACGTCGTCTCGTCGGAGAAGACCACGAGCTCGCCGAGCAGGATGGCTTGCTTCTTGATTCTGCAGTCCGGTCGCCCAAGACGCAAACACTCGACCAGAGTCTGGTGCAAGCCTTCCCGGTCCGCCGTCGAATCTTTACCGCTCTTGGAGAAGATCCGAATGCATTCCGCCGGCTGGACGGACTTGCCGAGATCGATGTGGATCTCGCAGTACTCGCCGTCGTACTTGCGCTCCAGGACCCACCGCTGGGCACCGAGCAGCTGCATGCAATTGTCGATGCTGCGAGCCTTCAGGAATGTGGGTCTGCCGACTTTCGTGCCCACCTGAGGTCGAATGACAGCTGCAGCGGTCTGTCGGAAGAGGCACTCGGATCGCGGATCAGGCCGTTCTGGCAGCTGGCGGAGGGTCGGATCCTCCTTCAGCAGGCGGATAGCTGCGCCGAAGTTGTCCTGAAAGCGCAGGAAGTCCGGTAGGAGAAAGTGGAATTGTCTGAGAAGAAGCCTCTCGTCAATCTGGACGGGAGCGAAGTCCTTGAGTATAAGCCTGACAAGCCACATGCCCTCGTCAGGTGTCACTCGCTTGAAGACGTCGCCCAGGACCTTGTCGCGGATCTCGGACGAACCAGTTGGGAGAGAGACGATGATGGAGCGGTCTGAGAAGCGACATTGACTCGCCAAGACCTCCAGCATCTCGTCCACCTCCTCAAGAGTCACGGCCGGTCTCGCTGGCGGGCCATTGCTCTTCAAGACGCGCTTCAGGCAGTGCCCCAGATCCCCTCGACGTGGCTGCTTGTAGGCCTGGAGGTCGCCTGTACGGCTAGCGCTGAGACCGAGGCTGCGACAGAGGATGCGGCATAAGCCCGGTGCTTGGATGCCATAGACTCTGTCGGTTCGCCTCTCGGGTAGCAAAGACGATAGCAGAGCGACAGCGCTTCGTACATCGAGCCCGTCGATTGAGTGCCGGTGCGCCTTGAACCATCGCTCAGTCTCTGCTTTGAGTACTGCGGCTTTCGGTTGCGGTAGCAGCGGTGGGTCGCGAACCTCAACGGCTTCCAATGCAGTGAGCAGTGATGTGAAGGTCAAGAAGGGGAATGGCATATTGCGAATCCATTAGAATGCCGGGAGTGCAATGTTTCGTCAAGTTGAGACGTGATGTTGTCGCTAGCGAGCTCATATCAAGTGGAGCCGCAGACGAGGCTACCAGCAGGTGTCCTCGCTGAGATAGGAAGGCACGTAGATCGTCGGAGTCGAGGAGGAATGGCGCGCGACTTCACGTGGGCTTCTCCAGGAGCCACACGAGCTACCTAGTGAGAGTGTGGATCCTGAAGTCACTGGTCTCGCTTCAGCCGAACACCCAGTGAAATGCTCGTCGTCGAGCACAGCGGCCCACCACAGGAGTGCCGAGTGTCGCGTGCATGATGTTGTGGGAGGTTCGGCGACGCGACTTTCACATGCAAGCGAAGTCTTGGCAGGACCTCTGATGTCAGCTCCCCGCGGAATCACGTGCCCTCATGCTTCGACTAGGTACCTCGACCTCACTGCATCTCCTCGATCGCTAGTACGGCGAGGATTACATTTCATCAGCAGCCACGATGCCTTCCGAGAAGACATACGAGTCGACCTCGAAAGGGCGCGATAACATCCAGCGGGGCGTCAAGCAGTCGAACCTCCTCGGCACAGCAGCCTTCTTCCTGACCCGCGCCGCCGACCCCTTCCTGCAGTATGGGATCCTCAGCAACGGCTTGGGCGTGGGTCTCATCGAACGATTACGAGGGACCGTACTGCCGAAAGGACCGCCACTGGTGACGAACACCCTCCTCGACCACTATGTGGGTCTGTCGCCGTACCGTACCATCCTCTTCGCCATGTCCGTGGGCAGCATGGTCAAGCAGAACACGCATCTCACCATGATCATGCAAGAGCAGATGCCGCCTCTCAATGGAGCGATCATCGGCGCATTCAACGCGGTCTGCAACTCCCTGAACTCCCTCTTCTTCATCTGCGCGCAGACCTCGGCCAGCGCCAATGGCGAGCACTTCCCGCAGACACCGCTGATTGTCGGCTCGACGATGTATACGCTTGGCTTGTTCATCGAGTGGTACTCGGAGGTGCAAAGGCATGTGTGGAAGAAGGACCCGGCAAACAAGGGCAAGGTGTACGATCGAGGACTGTTTGGCCTGTCGAGGCACGTCAACTACTTCGGGTATACGATGTGGCGGACGGGCTACGCGCTAGCAGCGGGAGGCTGGGTCTGGGGCAGTGTCGTGGGAGCGTGGTTCACGTACGACTTCACGCAGAGGGGTATTCCTGTGCTGCAGCATTACCTCCAAGACAGAGTGAGTCACTGCCAGCGTGCTCTAGTAATTGTGTGCTTGCTGACGCCGTTTGCAGTATGGCGAGCAATATCAAGCATACGAGCGCAAGGTCCCGGCCAAATTCGTACCCTTCTTATGGTAGGGCAGTGAAGCAGTCTCTCTTGAAACCTCAGCAGTCTATGTCCAGGCAACGCCCCCAGCTCATGTATACTATTTACTGTACAATTGCCCCTCCGCCAGCATCATTTACTGCAGACAGCTGCTCTTTGCTTACAATTTGCAGCCATCCAGCGTGACGACGCTCCGGTTGTGCACTATACCGCTGGCAGTGGTGAATGAAGTAGACGCGATGCTGGGCAATATATATACACCAGCCGCACCTCGCGATCCCGGGTCCTCTCCCATCACCCATCCACTCTACCAACTACCCAACAGATACCGACCACGACGCCGAACCTTTCACACATATCACGCCCTGAGTACCATATCAACGACCAGAACTCGAAACGGTCCTGCATCAAAACAAGATATTCTGCCTTCTCTGCAATGGATAGCCCCGACTTCGACGACTTCGACGCCATCTCACGCGGCCAATCCACGCCCGACTTCACAGAGCACGCAAGAGAAGCCGATCGTGCTGGACCTTATGGCGCCGAAGAAAGATGGGCTCTGGACCAATACTACTTCGACGCAAGTATGCCAGTAGTCGCGTCTACAACCGTCATCGCCAGGGCCACTGAAGACGTGTTGCAGGATCTTCGCAAGCAGCTCGAGAAATGCCCCGGAGTCTCCGCGCAGCACCGGGCGACGATCGACGAGCTCGAACGCGTGCGCACAGTGATCGACAGCCTCCCAGTGACATTGCAAGCGGAAGTCTATGGACGAAGCCCAGGTTGGGTGCTGCAAGAGTCTGCCGCCTGCACCTACGTCACGGGACGCATGATAAGCATCCGGCGCCAATTTGGAGCTGCAGATCCCTGGATCGAGGAGCTGATCGAGGGCATACAGACCTGGAACAGGATGGTCGTGGATACGTTTGGTTGGATCAACGTTCCAAAGGAATCTCCGGCCTTTCGCCTTCCTGGTACACCAAAGGCAGTCAGATTACCCGAAATGAGCCCAAGCATTTCGTCCACGCACCAGAGCTCCGACTGCATGCAGCCGAGTAAGGAGCCCCCGTACGCCTTCGACTTCATGGCGCGATCGATACCGACCAGCGGCCCACCACATGTCGTCGTTGGCACAGGCGGCCAGGCCTACTATCGGCTCAGCGGAGATCAGTTGGACATTGCAGGCGTAGACACCATCATGATCAGGACTCCCTTCCAACGGGGCGACTTGCAGGCATATACGGTCCCCTTACTTCTCGCCTTGATTCGTTTCCTGGCCGACCGGGCTGCAGGATGCACGTATGGCTGGTATGGTAAGAACAACGACGATGCCAAAGTCCTCACTATCATCCAGCTCGACACCGAGCTGCGGCGGAGAACGGGACTGCAGAGGGACGACGTGGGACCCGAACACTGGCTGACCATGCAGGAAGGAATTGATGATGAGCCTCAGCAGCTGTCGTGCCTGACGCCATCAACTATCGGAACGAGGGCTGGGTCTCCGTATCGCGCAGGAGACGGCAGCCGGGCGGGGCAGGCGTCGTCACAGCGGAAAGGGCCAAGCCCCTGGGTGCAGCGCTGTTGGAAGAGGCTACCACCGTGCGCTACGATCCCACCTGGCTCGGCCAATGCATCACATAGTAAAGATTCTATGGCGGAGACACAGCACACGGGAGCGCAGAAGGCAATTCCCACCATCTCTAGCCCCTCTAGTACGGGTCGCGCGTCAGACCATCAGTCCCAGGAACCAGCGAGCGAGATGCCAAAGTACTCCAGGCCGAAGCTCATACTTGGTGATGAAGGCAAGCCTGCACATTACCAGACCCTCAGATTGAGCAGTGGCCAGGTGTACGAGATCAGGCACCCGGTGCATTCGGACGACTTGCGCAAACGAATCGACACTCTCAGCGCTGACGACACGCTCGAGCTCGTGACCAGCATCGAACGCATCAGTGAGACCCTCTCCAGTGACTCTCGACGTGACACTGGGAAGATATACCGGGCGCGTACGGTGAAGTCTCTCGGAAGCTGGCTGGAAGCCAGGGCCAACTCGAATCAGCGCGGCTCAACGCCACAAGCGGCACGTCCCACGCCGTACGAAGTGATCGAGTACATGCCCTCACCAGACGAGCCCGATTATCCGAGGTCCTACCTGGCAAAGAAGATTCGCATTGGCGGTGGTGACTTTGCCGAGGTTGTGCACCTCGCAAGCGGCGTCGAGTGCATCGTGAAGCACCCTCTGATCAAGGGCGAGTTGCCCCGGCTCATTCCCGGACTCTGCGATGATGGCGTCCGTGAGCTCAAGACTTGGCTCGAGGCCACGAATGAGCTCACGTTCCGGGACGACTTGGACTTGGATAAAAGGCCCTCTGCCTTGTGCCGGGCACAGTGGCGGACGATAGCCGTGATCCACGAACGGCTGGCTGCTGAACTCCAGGCGCAGGCCGACGACGCTGAGTTGCGGACGTCAAAGTCCGAGCCAGGGCCTGACAGCGGTGTTGAGAGTGGATCAAATGGCTTGGCTGACTCGGACCCAACGCCGCAGGCCGCGCGGCTGTCCACGAAGGCCAGGGGCAAGCAGGCGGCTTCAGTGCACACAGATAACGATCCAAGCTCATTGCCCAGCTCGCTGCCCGGCGGATCCTCTCGTGGAGGCTCGCACACTCCTCGGGCTGCACGTCCATCCAACAGAATGCGAGGTCACGCCAGGGCGTCCCTAGCACCGCGAGGCAGTAGCGACTACAGGTCTGCTTTCAGCAACGCCGGCCGTGTGCGGACCCTGGAGACACAGCAGAAGGCGCAAGTTGCCGATCGGGAGCGCACTCTTGCTACGAAAATAGACGCAATCATGGCTGAGTGGTCTGGGGGCATGTCCGATGCAGTGTATCCGGGCGACCACCTTGGCGAATTGAGAGATCTCCTCGTTGGGTCTATCACTGGCGGAGAGGTCGACAGCGATAAGGCCGAGAAGGCCGAGAAGGCCGAAGAGCGGGGCGGCCCGATGTTCGGGATCGTGGTGACAGGCAATGGCGGCGCCGAGTCGAGGAATGTCAACAGCGAGTCCCCGACGGGCGACGACTTCATCTCCGAGGACTTCACCATCATCGAGGCTGATGACATAGACCATGACGAGAAAGTTACGGTGAAAGACCAGCAGCGTGGTGCTGGTCAGTAGCCCATCCATCTTCGAGGGGTCCAGAAGCAGGAACACAGCATACTCATTGCATGCTGTCCGCTACCATGCATGACCAAGGAGCATCAGAGCATATGGCGCTACGGCAGAGCCTGCCGCTTCAATGTAAAAGCACTCGTTGAGTTGCTCATAGTAGCTTAGTAGTTAGCTAGATACGTACGTAGCCAGAAACCCCCTCATCAATCCACCCACCCCCCTCCCCTCCGCTCCTCCAACTCCCCCATCCCCCAAACCACACTCCCCCCCTTCCCCCCATCCACAGAAACGCACTGCCCCGTGACCCCGCCCGCGAACCGCTCACTCGCGAGAAACAGCATCGTCCTCGCCACCTCCTCGGGCCGCACCGCCCGCGCCAGCGGCACCGTCGCCTCGCTCTCCGCCCACCGCCACGCCGCGCCGTACCGCTCGCTCTCCTCCACGAACCGCGCCGTGTCGACCGCACCGGGCGCTACAGCGTTCACGCGCGCGCGAGGGAAGATCCGCGGCGCGTCCGCGGCTAGAGATTGGAGGAGACCGTACTGCACTGCGCTCTTCCCCGCCGCGTAGGCGGCCATGGTCCGCACGCCGAAGCGGCCGGACTCGGAGCCCATGATTATACAGCTGACGTTGCGGGGCTGCTCATGGGACTGGGACTGGGACTGGGACGGGGCCTGGGACTGGGACTGCGAGGCCGCGGCGGTGCGGATCCCGCGCAGCCAGCGCTGGCACGTGAGGAACGTGCCGTGGATGTTCACGTTGAAGACGCGCTGCCAGGTCGCCTGGTCGACGTCGCAGAGGCTTTCGGACTGCGGGAGGACGGAGAGATCGAGGGAGGCGAGGGCGATGCAGCAGTGCACCGTCCCGAACCGGGCTTCGGCGGAGGTAAAGGCGGCGTCGATGTCCTTGGTGATGTCGCCGGGGACGAAGTGGAGGTTCTTGTCGTCGAGGTCGAGCACGGAGGCTGTGCCGGGGAGGTCCACGACGGTAACGCGGCAGCGGGCGGCGAGGAAGGCCTGGACGACGACTTTGCCGATGAGGCCGCAGCCGCCGGTCACGAGGACGTGGGTGTCTTCCAGGCCGAGGCCGACGTCGAAGGGTTGGGAGCTGCTGATCTTCGCCGCCATCGCTGCGAGAGAGGAATGTTGCGGCTCCGTCTAGGCCGTCGTGTGTGCCGTCGGGATGCAAGAGGCGCCGAGTTGTTAGTGGCCTACCAACATCAGTTAAGACTTACTGCGGTCCGTACCAAGGATCCAAAGAACACAGTGGTGAAGGTGAAGTCAAGCTCTTGCTTTATCCGGCTAGCTTGCCCTATCTGAGTAAGGCGGCTACGCGCCAAGCCAACACCTGCCACATCCGGCGGTCTATTTGCTGCGCTTGTAGATCTTCCGCAGGAACTCTTCGTACACACCCTTCTTCATCCCGCCGCTCTCATCCACCTTCGCGATCTTCTCCCGCAGCTCACCCACGATGCGCTCCTCGTACTCCTTGTACACCTTCTCCAGCTCCAGCTCCGCGAAGAGCTTCTTGACACGCGCCTCGCACTCCTTGTCTTTCTTCCCGTAATTCTCCTCCAAGATCTGCCTCTGCTCTCGGCTACATTTCTGCAGCGCCTGGTTCACGAGCCAGCTGCACTTGTTGTCCTGGATGTCCGTCCCGATCTTGCCCAGCACCGACGGATCGGCAAAGTTGTCCAGGTAGTCGTCCTGCACCTGGAAGTACTCGCCCATGGGGATGAGGATGTCTTCCGCTTGCTTCAGGTTCTCGGGTGTGGCGGTGCCGGAGAAGTACATGGCGAGTGCGACCGGCAGGTAGAAGCTGTAGTACGCCGTCTTGTAGATCACGATGAACGTGTACTTCTCCATGCTGAAGTTGTCGAGATCCACGTGATCCTCCGGCGCAGTGAGGAGATCGCACGACTGGCCCAGCTCGGTCTGAAAAGAGACTTCGTGGAACAGCTCCATGAGATCGACGTAGTACTTCTCCTGCCGGAAGTACTTCTTCAGCAGGATGTAGATGCTCGTCTCCAGCATGAAGGCGTCGTTGATGGCGATCATGCCGACGTTGGGCGCGAGGTACCAGCACGGCTGGCCCCGGCGCGTCTTGGAGCTGTCCATGATGTCGTCGCTGACGAGGAAGAAGGCCTGCAGGAGCTCGATCATCCAGCCGAGTGTTGCAGCGTTGAAGAACTCGGTGGAGTCCAATGGCCGATCGAGGAGCATCTGCGCGGAGTCGATGACGGAGATGCCGCGGTTGTACTTGCCGCCGAGGGTGTTGTAGTTGAGGGACTAGGGGGACTACGTCAGAGGCGTCAATGCACCGTGTCTGGCTGTCGTGGGTGTGGGTGCGATGTACCTGCTCGAACCATTGCATCTGCTGGGCCGGCAGCTTGTACTGCCGACAATGCTCCTTCAGGTCCTCCACGAGCCTCGGGAAGACTCCCTCGAAGTCTTGTCGTGAGACTGGCATCTTGGCGGTGGGCGGGGATGCCTGGGTGACTGCGCGGCGTGAGGTGTAGGTGTATGGGAGTCGCAGTGCTACACGAAGCCTGACAAGGCTACAACGAGCGGGGGGGAGCACAATGATGGGCAGCGATGTCCAGACGGAAAGTCAGGCCATTCCCGAAAGATTGTTGCCGATCTGCTGCAGGGACAGCGGGCGATAGCGGGACCTTGCAGCGGCTCTCCGGCTCCTCCCGTGGGTGTGGGGCCGAGGCTCCTTCCTATAACGTGAACACGCGAAGCGCGTCTCCAAGTCAATACCACGGACGGGATGTAATATCCTGCAACGTCTCGACTTACACGGCTCCATCCATACTGACTCGAAACGAGCGATACTCGTCGACGACATGGCGATGTCAAGCGAACACCAGCTCGAGTTGCAGACTCTACTGCAACAGGCGGTGGTGGCCTGCAGCGAACGGTGCCTCTACTTCGCCGCCAAGTGGTGCAATCTCTGCTCTGCGATAGACCGACCCGTCTCTGACTCCTGTGATCAGGTCGGCAGAGCTCCTGACTTCTCTCGCAACGTCTGACCATGGCGACAATCAAGACGACGAAGACACCGACATTGACGATGATTCAAGCCTGCCGCCACCCGTGCAGCATACGAACCACGACCGGCACGAAGCACGCCTGGAGGCCAGAGAATTGCCTCGCTACTTACTGGCCAAGTCATTGTTCGACTGCCGAGAGTTCGATCGCTGTGCGGCTGTGTTCCTGCCTACACAGGTCCCCCACAGCACTCCGGGACCGCAGATCACCTCGCCTTCGAAATTCGGTCTGGCATCACCGCAGTCCAAACATCACCCAACACCCAGAGGTAAAGGCAAGTCCGCAACCAGCCAACACGCTGCTCAGCACCAGTCGAATGCGCTGCCCAGGAAATTCAGCCAGAAGGCTTTATTCCTTGCACTGTATGCCCGATACATGTCCGGCGAGAAGCGCAAGAACGAGGATTCGGAGTCGATTCTCGGACCTGCTGATGGCCCGGTCACCGCTAACAAGGAGCTGCCGGGTCTGATCGCTATGCTCGAGGAGTACTTTAGCACCCTAAAGGATCCAGATAAGTCGCAAGGCTGGCTCGAATACCTGTACGGCGTCGTCCTCCTCAAGACCAAATCCCACGACTCAGCTAGGAAATCGCTCCTCCGCAGCGTCACCCTTCAGCCTCACAACTGGTCCGCCTGGCTCGAACTCGCCTCCTTCGTCGACTCCCCCGAAACCCTGCAATCCATCAGCGAGGACGTCCCCCGCAACGTCATGACCCTCCTCTGGCACATCCACTGCAGCCAGGAGCTGTTCCAGTCCACCCCGGCCGTCCTCAACATCCTGTCCCAGCTGTCCGCCATCTTCCCGCACTCCGCCTTCCTCCTCCAGCAAAACGCCCTCCTGCACTACCACGACCGCGACCACGACACCGCCCTGCACATCTTCGCCACCTTACTCAAAGCCGAGCCCTACCGGCTGGACGGCATGGACGTCTACAGCAACCTCCTCTACGTCCGCGACGACCGCCCCGCCCTCGCCACCCTCGCGAGCCAGGCCAGCGACACGGACAAGTTCCGCCCGGAGACCAACTGCATCCTGGGCAACTACTACAGCAAGCTCGCCGAGCACGAAAAGGCCGTCCTCCACTTCCGCCGCGCGCTGACGCTGGACCGCAGCTTCCAGGCCGCGTGGACGCTGATGGGGCACGAGTACATCGAGCTCAAGAACACGCAGGCGGCCATCGAGTCCTACCGGCGCGCGGTCGACATCAACCGCAAGGACTACCGCGCCTGGTATGGTTTGGGCCAGGGGTACGAGATGCTGGAGTGTTACAGCTACAGCCTGTTCTACTACCAGCGCGCGGCGGCGCTGTGCCCGGGGGACCCCAAGATGTGGGGCGCGGTCGCCAATGCGTACGGGCAGTGCGGGCAGCTGGGCAATGCGCTCGGGGCCTACAAGCGCGCGCTGCTGGTGGGGAGCCAGATGGACGCCTCGTCCAGCTTGGGCCCCACCACCGACCCCATCGCGCGCGCGGTGGGGGGCGCGCTGGACCCGCAGATCCTGTATAACATCGCCTGCCTGTACGAGAAGGGCGGGGATCACTGGGAGGAGGCCTCGTCGTACATGGAGCTCGCGCTGGCGCAGGAGGACGGCGAGACGGAGGGCGAGGAGGGGCTGGGGGTCACGCAGGTGACGTGCAAGGCGCGCTTGTGGCTCGCGCGGTACTGTTACTCCCGGGGCGAGTGGGCGCGGACGATGGAGCTGGCGAATGAGCTGTGTCAGGACGGGTGGGAGGTCGAGGAGGCGAAGGGGTTGGTGCGGGATGTGCGGGCAAGATTGAGCTTGGAGGGGGACGGGGGTGGGGATGAGGGGGGGGAATGAGTTGTCGGGGGGGTGATGTTGCAACGGCGCAGATGCTTGGGCTCTGCAGCGTGACTTGTCATCCGATACTGTGTTGCCAGTCTTCCATGACACGGCTGTGCGCTTGTTGGTAACACAAAGCCGACATCAACAGCATGTGCAGGCAACCGCTGTAGGACACACATCTCAGCCCAGAAGCCGCCTATCTCGTTGTACACAGTCACGGTTGATGGTATCCGTCTACAGCTTCGCACCGGCATGCGAGCCGATCATGAGAGGGTCACCGCAGGCGTAGATGAGATGCTCGGCCGTCGGCGGCCGAGTGGTCCGGCCTCACAAGACATGCGGTGTCTATCTGCGCCGTGCCTGAGCAATGCTCTGGCAACGGGTATGTTGTACCGGTAGCATGCCACGTGAAGGGGCGTGCATTGCCAGGACATCGCGCGCTCGCGGCGAGCCACGGGGTTGTCGTAGCGATGGGCATCGGGGTCCGCTCCCCTCTGCGCCAAGAGCACTACCAGCTCAGCACATTCGGCCTGGTTGCCATGCTCAGCCGCGCACTGCAGCAGGTTGCCATGCCCGGTGTCGGCGTCTAGGGCTAATAGCTGCTGCACGACTTTGTAATCACCGTGTGCGATCGCGTATGCCAGGACCGGCTCGTCCAAGGCTGAGACCGCGTCGATGTCTGCACCGCTGTCGATGAGCCTTGCATGAAGTCGGTGTCATCGATAACTCCTGCAAGTTGTGGACGGTCTGTACGGTAGCGCACGCTTCAGGCCTCGTTAGGCAGGCACCGGCAGGCTCACAGACCAGGGTAGCGATGCTGCATGATATACAGACGTGTTGATCTGCCAACCAGAGTCGCGTGCAGCAAGGGTACCGACGCATTGTCTTGTCGCTGGCACGCGTCAAGAGCTTAGCCACATCAACCAGCGCACGGCAGCGGTGACTCCCCAGTCCTCGCCTCAGCCGCCGCCATCTCCTCCATTCTCTCCCGCTGCCTCTCCACCAGCCTCTCCACCATTTCTCGGGTATCCTCGCGACGTCGGCGACTTCTCCGTCTCCATCTGCTCGAGCACCAGGAGGCATCGGCTCGTGCAAATGTACGCCTCATTGAAGACCTCCCAGAACTGCTGATCCGCCAGATTGTCACCCAAAGGACGCGGGAAGTACGGATCGTTCCTGTAGAACGCCGAGACGACCGCCTCGACGCGTAACGTGTCGTCCTCGATGACTCTCACGCGGTTGAAGTCCAGCATCCATAGCTGCATCAACGGTCGCTTGAGCGCGATCTCCTCCGGCTGCAGCATCGTCGTCGTCTGTGGAGGCAAGCAATTGAATTCTTCCGCCGTCATGTCCCTGTCCTTCAGCGAGATGCCACCGAGGACGAACTCCACATCGTCCGCATCGCACTCCACGCGCCAGTGCATGACTGCCAGCGTCCGAGCCATGGCGACTGCGTAGGGCGTCCGATCGACGTCGACACCCTCCAGCTGATCGACATGCAGCGGGAAGTTGCGGAGCTTGAACAGGTTCAGCTGTTTGGACCGTGGTCGGTTCGAGCGCCCAAGTACACTCGTGCTAGGCATGCATTATTTGCATCTGCCGTCCGTATCTGCTCCCGGAATACTGCCGGACAGTACAGATTGATCAAGCAACCGCGGATTGGCTTGGGCAGCGGCAGGATCCGCTCAGAGATCAGCACATCCTGCTGCAGCAAACCGGCCGTTGCAAACCGATGCCCATGCTCCCGCCACCACTTATCGGCCTTGTTGACGTACCCCTCGCACTTGGGAACACGGACATCAATCTTGAGAATCGCCGCAACTTTGGAGAACTCCAGATTGCATCTTCCATGCACTCGAAAGTCGTTCCAAAGCTGCTCCGTCCATGCATCGCCATTGGCCACTTTGAATGCGTCGAGCGTGCCGGCTTGTTGGAAGACCTCGCCGCATTGCCTGCGCCGATCGAGGTGTACTTGCCAATCGTGTCGTTCTGTATTGCGTGTATGAGATCGCGGAAGCAAGGGCTCGTTGCGATCGGGAAGCGCTGGCGCAGCAGTTGCTTGAGCGCGGTCGTTGGGCTCTTTGCAATGTCAAGTTCCAGTTGCTCGCTGATCTCGTACTGCGCGAGCGCCGCCACCAGATCGCGCTGCGGGAGTTGCCCTTCTCTAGTGTACTGCATCATCTCAGTTGTGATTGTGCTCCGTTTTGTTGAGGTTCCTGGCGGCGGATGTGGCGTTTGTGTATCGTGGCGTATTGTGGGTCAAAGTAAGGGCGCCCGGATTGAAGGCATTTACTGTGGTGTGGCTCACCTGCAGCAGCAACGAGCAGAACAATTGCGATCAAGTCACACCCGGTGTATGATCGCATATCTTCTGTGTTGTCTGTGCCCAGCACATATTTAGTTCCGAGAGCGAAATGAGAAGGTCACGGGAGGGATGGTTGCAGAAACAAATACTTGGCCACGCAGCCACATGCTGCGAGATCAGAGTCATCATGTCGAGGTGGTGCGATCTGGAAAGCAAGCCGGTCTCGCTATTGTGGTATGCGATACCTCTCGTAATTCTCGCCCTGAAGAACCCTCTTTTGAACGCCTGACGCCTCGCTAACATGCAATCACGTCCACTCTTTGCTCACTGCCCAAGCACCTTCTTATCTTCTGCGCTTGCGTTAGCACCGCACCACCCTGCCGAGGAGGAGGAACGTACTCTGCTGTGTGATGAGGAGGCCGTAGCGCTTCTTGAGCGTCACTCGATGCCTGAAGGAAAGCCACATCAGCTACTACTCATATGTGGGAGTTTCCAGAGCCTCTTGCGTACCTCGAGTACTTGTCATCGGGCGAGAACCGCGCCGGGTGCGCCGATTTCGTGACCTCCCCGTCAATGATCTTCTTGAGGGTGTATTGGCGCTTGCCCTCGGCGTCGAGAGTGTGCATGAGATGCATCGTGGCGGTCGCTAATTTCGAGAGTCTGTGGAATATCTGGGAATCGTCTGCTTCTACGTCAAGAGTGCTATGCGTAAGATAGAGATATCCTGCTTTCACATGCGACGAACTGATCTCGGCGGAGATTTTCGGGCATCCCCGCCAAGCCTCGCTCTTGCCCAAGGGGACAACTACACCTCATCGGCCACTACCCACTACTCACGCCTTTCAAACTAGACGAATACGCAATATCACAGCAATGGGACCCTTTCACTATCTCACGGCCCTCCTCCTCCTCATCCTGCCCGTCAACGCCCAATTCCAGTTCTTCGAGCACATGTTCGGCGGGCAGCAGCAGCAACAACAACCCCAGAACGCCGGCTCGGACTCAGCATGGTACCAACAACAATACGAGGGTGGTGAGTCACGCCCACCGCCCAATCCCCTCCCCCCGGCCCGCTGCCGCAATCCGGTTGTTGACACGATTGGATGACAGCGACCTGCGACAAGTACCTCTGCCCGCACACCCTATCCTGCGTGCACTTCCCGCACCACTGCCCCTGCGCCTTCCCCGCCGTGGAGGACAAAGTGGAGTTCGGGGACGGGAGCATGATGTGCGTCTCGAAAGGCGGGTGGGCGGAAAGTGAAGCGGGACGGAAGGTTGAGTTGGCGCGGAAAGGACTGTTGTAATCATGTTCGAGCGTGGTCATTATACGGCATCTGAATGATCGTCTACGGATACCCCATCTCCACGCTACTGTGACACCCTTCCTCTTCATCGACTGTGACTTATGTGCGCACAGCGTACTTGTATGCGTACCCCTGCGGCTCATCCAACCCCTCCTCCTCCCGCCCCCACTGATGCAGCAGCGCCTTTCCCATCGCCCGCCGCTCCCTCTCGCTCGCCGCCAGCTTGGCCCGCCAGTGCAGTTCCCTCGTGCGCATTGCCTCCGATACCCTCGCATCCAGCGCCGCGTTGACTGCGGCAGAGTCCGCAAGCTGATCGCGCAGGCTCTCCCTCTCGATGGCCGCGGCAGCGAGATCGGATTGGCAGGCCCGGAGCGCCGTCTTCGTGGTCTCGAGATCGGTCTCCGTGGTAGAATGCGAGGCTTGCAGGCCAGTGAGAGAGTCCTGCGCAGCGTCCCGCTCAAGTATCGCTTCGTTGAGTGCACTCTGCTTCGCTTCCACCTCGCGCTGAGCAACAGTGGCCGCGTCCGTCGCAGCGCCCAATGCGGTCTCGTGCGCGGACTCCAGCTTCTCGATCTCATCGTCGTGCGAGGTCAGCTCGTCGCGGAGCTGCTGTTGGAGGTCCTTGATCTGCGCTTCCCGTGCTTGGGATGACTGCATGGCCTGCTGGAGTTCGTCGTTCAGGCGCAGCGTCTGGTCGCCGCCCTCCTTGCGCGCCACCGCGGTCGCGCTCTCAAACTCCTTCTTCGCGTGTCGTAGGCTCTCCTTCTCCATCGCTGCATGGTTGAGTGATTGCTCCAGCTCGCCAACGCGCGACCGCGCCAGCGCCACCTCGCGCCGCAGCTGTTCCATCTCCGCCGCCTCGGAGTCGCGAAACTCCTCCAGCTCCTCGCGGCCCAGCCGCGCGTTCTCCTCCGCCGCGTCCCGACCACTCTGCGCGTCCTGCAGCTCCCGCGTCAGCCTCTGCATCGCCTCGTCCTCGGCCAACGTCGCCCGCGAAGCCATCTCCTCTCTCAACCGACCAACCTCCTCCTCGTGCCTGCGCTCAGCATCCTCGGCTTCCTCACGCTGGCGCTCAAGCTCAGTCTGCAGTTGCAGCGCCCTCTCCTTCTGAACGCGGTACTCCTGCTTGAAACCCTCCGCCTTGCGCTCCGCCTCCTTGCTCTCCGCCATCAAGCCCATGTCCTTCATCCCAAGCTCCACAGCCTCCCTCTCCCTAGCCCCCTTCTCCAGCCTCCGGACCCGCTGCTCCTCGTCCAGCGCCCGCTTAAGCGCGCTGTTCAGGCTCTCCAGCTGCCGGCACCGGGTCTGCAGCTGCTGGATCTGAGTCTCGATCTCGCTTTCGAGGTCGTGGGCCACGGGAGCGGCGGCGGGTGCAGTGAAAAGTGAGCTGATGGCTGTTGGTGCGGCGGTGGGGTGGGAGCGGCGCATGACGACCGAATGATCCGGCGAGCGGTCGGGAGAGCGGGCGGGGGAGAGAGTGTCGCTTGACGGGCGGCCCGGGGACCTGGCATCGCTTGCGCGGGGAGGGTGGGGAGGGTGGTTGGTCGTGATGCGCAGGGAGTGTTTCTCTGCTGAAGCGGAGGGGAGGTAGGCGGGCGGCGGCAGCTCGCTTGGGTAGCCTTCGGCGCTGGGCTGGAGGAAGTGCTTGTGCGCCGGTGGCTCCGGGGTCCCGGACGGCGCGTACGGATCCCAGGCCGAACTGTCGTGCTCCCGCTCCTGCTCTGGCTTCGCCTCGAGCTCATCGCGGAACGACGGCCGCTCGTGCCAGGGCGAGCTCTTCGGCGGGCTGTGATCTGGCGTGTGATGGCTGGTCGTGTGCTCTTCTTCGGCTTCCTCCGGCGACTGCGGGACCTCCAGATGCTCATTCTCCTTGCGCTCCGCACTGCTCCCACGCGCCTCCTGCTCCTTCAAGCTGCGTAGGCCACTTCTCGCGCTTCGTGCGGTACCTTTACCCATGCTGCCGCCGCGCATCCAGGCGGCCATGTTGATGGTGAAGTCCGACGGGCCATCGATATCCTCGCTGCGGATGGGGTCGACGTGCCGCGGCGGAATGTTCGGCGGGGAGCCATCGTCGCTGCGGTCGTCGAGACCCAATGCAACGAGGTCGAGGGAGTTGTGCGAATTGGTGGGTGAGGATGGACGGTCCCAGGCGCGGACGGGCGGACTGCTCTGCAACCTCGAGACGGACATACTGCTGTCGACTGGTTGTGTGTGCAGTCCGTAGACTTAAAGGCGCTACTGTGTAACAATGTCGTCGATAACAGTCATTTGTTTGCGGGTGTCAACACACAGAAGACGCGCCCCGCGATCCGCGTCGGCTTGGCGAGCCGATCTGCAACGACAGCCCACTTCCGTCCACATTTTAACGGCTTCATGACGGCTAAACATCACTGACTGATACTGCCGCAGCGCATGCCGACTCAGAGCATTGCTGGAGACACGCTGGTCTCGGCTACACACCCCAATGTCTCCGCGATAACGCTGGTGGCCGCCAGTACCTGCCTGATCTGGTACCTGGTGGTCATCCTCGTCTGCTCGATTGGCAATCTCCAATTGTTCGTTGCTTCAGACACTTCGTCTGTCTCAACCTAACAGCTGATACGGCAGGCAGATGGCGATACTACTCGCGACCTCGACCCGCAGCGACCTGGACTGATGACGCTCCCCATGTGACCATCATACGCCCCGTCAAAGGCCTTGAGCCACGCCTGTACGACTGCTTGGCATCCACCTTCCGGCAGAACTACCCAAAAGACAAGCTACAGATCCGCTTCTGCATCGAAGACCGCCGCGAGCCCTCCCTACCCATCCTCGAAAGGCTACTACGGGACTTCCCAGGCTTCAATGCCCAGATCCTGGTCGAGGAAGACGACGCCGCATTGCAGGCAGGCGAAATAGGACCGAACCCCAAGATCCGCAACATGAGCCGCGCCTACCGTGACGCAGGCGGCGACATCGTCTGGATCATCGACTGCAACATCTGGGTCGCGAAAGGCACATTGGGCCGCATGGTCGCGAGGCTCGAGGGCGCGGGTTCGAGACACAAGAATAAATTCGTGCATCAGCTGCCGCTTGTCGTTGATACGGAGGGTAGCACTATGCACGATGAGACGAACGGCTCCACGAGACAACACCTCTCTACCACTCTATCAGCCAACCGCCGCACCGCGTCAGCCATCGGCGGTGGCCGGCTTGAAGAGATCTTCATGTCCTCCTCCCACGCCAAATTCTACACGGCCATCAACACAGTCCTTATCGCGCCGTGCATCGTCGGGAAATCGACCATGTTCCGGCGCTCGCACCTTGACTCCCTGACCCAAAGCCGCGGGATAGACTTCTTCTCGGAGAACATCTGCGAGGACCACCTCATCGGTGACTTACTCTGGAAAGGCCAAGTCCCTGAGGAACAGAGAGGCGAGAAGTGGGGCAAGCACGCGCTGTTGTATGGCGATCTGGCAGTCCAGCCAATGGCCAACATGAGTGTGCGCGAGTACTGGAGTCGGAGGGTCAGGTGGCTGCGCGTGCGCAAATTCACCGTCACGCTCGCCACGCTCGTGGAACCCGGGACGGAGGCCTTCCTCTGCTCGGCCTACGGCGCCTTCGCCGCCACCACCCTCCCGTTCATTCACACCCGCCTCGGGATCCCCCACACATGGGCCGCGTTCGCCATCCTCTGGCTGCTCAGCGTGACCCTCTGGTGCCTCGCCGACCGGGCGCTGTACATGCACCTGCACTCCGCGGCCTCCATCTCCGTCGACGGGGACACGCCCGCTTTTGCGCGCGGGCAGCGGCGGAGGCGCGTCGGGGAGTGGGTGTTAGCGTGGTTGGGGAGGGAGGCATTGGCGCTGCCGATCTGGTGTTGGGCGTTCTGGGGTGGGACGGAGGTGGAGTGGCGCGGGAGGGGGTTCAGGGTGGGGAGGGATATGCGGGTACACGAGATACGGGATAAGAAGGGCAATGGCAAGAGGGATGGAAAGGCGAGGAGGGGATGAAGCTTGGGTCGTTCTTGACGTCAGACGGCCATTATGGAACCAACTGATCCCCAAATACGCTCAATTCAACATCCGTCCGATCTAACGACGATTTCCCCAAGAACACTGAACAAAAGGATGAGACATGACCTCGACCATGCGCGAAGGCTACAAAGAAGTGCTGGAGACATGCACTGAGCTATGTAGCGGTCGCTGTTCCGGAGGAATGGACCTTGTCGTCTGGTTGTCCGGTCGCACCTTCCGTTGCAACTTCAAGCTGGTCAGCCGACCTCTGCATGCTCCACTCAGCTCACTTCACGCCTCCAACATTGCCCGCAACGGCCTCTGACCTCCCTCCACGGTTTTCCACAAGACCACGGTGACTATTTCAGCGCCCTCCACGCTGTCGCAACGACATGGCCTGCCACTGCGGCTACAATGATACCGACATGATCGAACATGTGCATGGACACTGGCACTATCCGGTCTGCGCCTCCTGTGATAAGGCCTTCGCCGATCCGATCAGCTTTGTCCAGCACGCCAGACTCAAGAAGCACTCGATGACAAGCCTGCCGGCTGGCGTCCACTTCCTCTGCGCTTGCGGCTTCTTGGCGATCGACTTTGACAGGTTGAAGTCGCATCGGGAGTCCAAGAAGCACCTCACTTACTACGCCAGAGACACACCCAAGACCCAGCGCACAAGCGACCGACCATTGCTGTGTGGCGTGTGTGAGTTCCTTGCCGAGTCACTCAAGGCGCCCCAGAAGCACGTGGCGGTCCACCCGCGGTGTGAGGAATGCCACTCGTCCTTCCGGCGCCAGAGGGATGTGCGCGACCACAAGGTGCAAACTGGCCACTGCTATTGTGGAACCTGCTCTGAGGCTTTTCCAACTCCGGTCGCCCTGGCCCAGCATGAAGCGAATACTCATGCCACGGACTTCAAGTGCATGGACTGCGACAGGTGTTTTCGCACCGAAGCTTCGCTGATGCAGCATCTCAAGGACAAGACTACGATTCACGAGAAACTACTTAAGCGGTCCAAGAAGAGGAAAGACGGATCAATCAAATGCTGCAAGCGTGAGTTCAAGACGTTCGCAGCTGTCCAAGATCACCAGTCCTCGCAGAGACACAAGGATGCAGTCAAAGCAGCGAGCCGGTCTCGAGCGCCAACGCAGCCCACTGGCATCGTATGCCCACTCAATAAGAGCTGCAAAAGGCGCTTCGAAACTCCTTCCGCGCTGGTAATGCATCTTGAAAGTGGGAGTCGCAAATATGGTATGGATAGGGCTAAATTCTGCGAGCTCGTCGGCATGATCGACGAAGACCGTGTGGTCCCTTGTGCTCACGTCACAATCATAAACACCGCTGCGGTCGAGATGGTGGACCGTGCGAAGGCTGTGGTGGCAGCTGATGCTCTGCTCCTGCCTGTCTCGATCGCAAGTCACATGAAAGTCTCGCGGAGGCATCGCTTACTCAAGATCTACTTGGAACCGTGGCTGCGGGGCCGATGGATTCGGTGACAGCAAAAACATGGGCAAAACATACAACAGCAGGTATTCGCGTATGGTCACCCACTACACTACTAATCTGCCGGTTCCAAGCTTATGTACACCAGAGTGATGTTCGTTATGCACAGTATAACTCGAGAATGCGGGGAAGAGGTGATCCGAAACCACCCCACAGCCACTCAATACGGCCCCGCCAGTAGAGAAAACAGCTGGGTATGTCGGATGGTCTGTATTCTTGGACCTATGGTCGTATGTACGTGAGTGAATCTCATGATATTTTATAATAGCGTGCGCCACAGACCCGTGCTCGCGGATCCTAGCCCTTCCCACCCGACCGACACAGTCGCTGCCAGCGAGGGATATGAAACACACGACAACGGAGACGACGTTGGCGGCGTGGTCCTGACTCCGGGCAGGGCTTTGTCAACGTGTCTTCCATAGGGACCATGACACTTCCAACCTCCACGACAGGTCGCGCCTTCGCTGCTCGCTGTGTCCGCGAGAGGCTGCATTGAAAACGCCAGAGCGCCTTCAACAGCACCTGGACTCAGCTACTCGTGTGCCGAGGACGTTTCACTGTTTCACTGCCCTACCGTCTTCGCGGAGATGGTTGAGCTGCACACGGGCAAGCAACCACACCAGAGGCTTCTCCACACTCGGCGGATTGATGCTGCACCGGCCCAGATAGAGGATGGAGCTTGCGCTGGATGGCAAGAAGTGTTCCGTAAGGCGATGGAGTCCGCGGAGATGCAGGTGGCGGCACTTGATTTCGGTGACCGGTTCCAGATGCTGCTGGGACGAAAGGGACGAGTTGAGCATGAAGCAATTGGCGATCGCGCAGGACTTGCATGACATTGGAGGTCGTACAGCTTGCGCACGATGACACCGCTGGGGCGCAAGAGGTCATGCCGTAGCAGCTACACGTCGGCTTG